>VYZP01043154.1:0-133070 GCA_013400635.1 Hypocryptadius cinnamomeus
CCTCCAGCTACACCAGCATGCAGAGAAAGGTTTGACTTCAGCAAATACAACTTTGCATGGTCCTTCAAGGTTGACATGTTTGGATCTTTTTTAGTGGGGAGAGGGATTTGGGGTAGTCCTTGCTTTGCATCTTAAAGCATCTGAAGTTGCTGTGAGAATGATGATATATTTGCAAAAAGGAATAGTTGTCATGGTAAACAGTTACCTAATGCAAGGTAGTTAACTTTTCAGCATGTATGATAAATAGTAATAGGAAAAAAAGCTAGAGAACTTGTAGTTTGAAGTTCCCCCTCTTGCTGTTACTCATAGCACAGCCTCTCTCCTCTCCTTCCTACCTCTCATTTTAGCAAATTTCTTGATGTATAGTTACACACACAGGAAAAACAAGTAAAGACTTAATAGACATATTTGTATCTTGACTGTGCTCCACATGACCCACACTGGATATCAGAGTTTGCATAAGTGAAGATGTGTGCATCCAAAGTGGGTTGGTATTGTTCAACCCCTCAGTGCCTCTTTCTGTTGAGTTTTCTTACAAGTTTTGCAGATCTGTTTCTTCCAGCAGAAGTCTTGGAGAAAAAACACTCATGGAGACACCGGTGGAATAGCTGATGCAGCTCAGCAGCCACCTCCTAAAATAAGTGGTGGAAGGATGCCTGTTTCTCTTCTCAGTATTTTCTTTGGAAGATGAGCATGTCCTTGGCTTCTGTGTCTCCCCAGCAAGCTGCAGCACTGAATACTCCTTCCACTGTTCCCAGCTCAGTTTAAAAGTTCTCCATTCAAAGTATTTCTCTAGTCCTTCGAGGTCTGCTCTGTGTGATTGCAAAACTCCCAGGAATTTGGAGAGGGAGTTCTTCCTTTGGATGGATTGAAAAGAAGTTGCACGTTGTCAACTTGCACAAGGTCTTTCTTCAAAGTATGAAGTATTTTTTAGGGGGAGAGATCTCTTAAAAAATTATTAGCCCTTGGTGGGTGGCATGAGCAGCATTGACTGGAGGGGCAATTGTTCTGTGGGTCATGTGCTGTTTATTTTGCAGCCAGTGATGTTTTTATATTGCTGAGGCAGATGGAGGGATTCCCAGCTCCACAATCATGACCCTGGGGGAGATAGCTGGTTTTAGGTTTCACCACTTGGATGATGAGGTTAGCCTGAGACAGATATGCATCCCTGTGTATGGAAATGGTCTTGGCCCAGATCTTGTCTGGCGATGTAAAGCCTGAGAAAGGACCAAGAGGTCAGCTTCAGCTTTTTAAGGAATGTGATGTATGGTCATTCTGTGGCATGTGTGGACTGCTGCTCTTTTATTTCAAAAAGGGTAAAAAATGTACTTGCAAGCTTATGTGGTTTTTTTAAAAACACACTAATTAGAGCTACAATTAGCTCTAAAGTAGAACCTACTTTACAGCTACATAAATATTTATATCTCTGCTACTAAAACACTAATGATAAAGAATCCCAAGAGGTTTTTTCATAGATACAAAGCAAGGAAGATTTCTCCCATTCTTTGCCTCTTAGAATCTTTCTTCCACTTCACCTGTTTCCCTCCTACTGAGCTAAGCAACATCCTCAATCTGCACACACTTGGACTTTATTTATTTTTTTTTTGCATCTGTAGCAGTCTTAAGTAATTACTCTGCAATTCTAATACTTGTTACAGAAGTGAGCTCCTCTGCTTGTGTCAGTCAATGGTATCTAGAAAACTGAAGATCTGAAACAAGCTAAAATGAATAGAATCTTGTTTCCTCTTTGCTCACATGGGCATTTATTCACTTCCCCATCTGCTTCGACTTTGAAGACTGCTGAGGTTCTTCCTCTGTCTGACCCACTTGGCATAAGCTAGAGAGGATTGTCTTTCTTCAATAGCCAAGTTTATAGGGCTTCAGCTTGTTCGTAAATATTCCTTAGAGTTTTGAGTGCTGCCTTTCTCCTTCTTTCCCCTTCAAAACTGACCTGCTGTCATTTGTGTACAAACTGGGGGAACATTTTTTCAGTCTATAGATAGAGGAGAAAATTTGTGCAGTCATTGGACACAAGAGGCTGTGAAGTGTGCTGAGGAGATTTCACTAAGGATCCATGATTTTAAGTATTTATCTCATCCACTTTTCAATTTAGGATCCCAGCACAAAAGAGCATCAGCTGTAGAGGAGGGTTTTGCTCTGCTAGTCTTTGTACAAGCACAGTTCCAGAGTACAAAATACAGGACTTGGATATGCAGAGGCATCTTTATAGGAAGTGTAAATATTTAGTGTACTTCAGAGAAGGACAAGGTGTTGCTCTGCCTTTGCTTTCACACTGAAATACCCGCACCAGTAATTGGTTTGCATGTGTGAATTGTTATTTTAAGGTAGCATTAAAGTTCACTTTCAGCTTTACTGAAGTTCTTCAGACCAGCCTCTCCTGATTGGAACTTTGAGGCCTTGTGATCTGCATGTGGTCCTTCTGGCTCTTGGTAGCAGGAGATAGCAACCCTCTGTGGAAAGATAGGCTGTCATTTTGTCCTGCTTTGAACATGTGGGATTTTAAGTATTTCCTATGAGATGCATTACTAGTATAAACAAACTGTTTTGTTTAGTGTAAGCTCTTTATCCTGATAGGATTTGAGACATCTTATAAAGCAATCACTGTAAATTTAAAACTAATATTTGGCATTATTTAAATAAACATAAATCAAGATAGTATACAAACAACACAAGTTCCCAGCCCAGGGACCTGAAAGACAGACCTACTTGGATGTAGCCTGTGCACTTTTTGTCCATTTCCCTGTTAAATTTAAAGCATTCTGCACCTAATTAATACCTTTTAAAATTTATGTCAGTGATAAAATGGATAAATATTGCAATGGGCATAGATTTTAGTGCTACAATTACAGAATAGATGTAAAAGCATGCAGAGTAAGTAGATGTTTGTGCAGTCTTGTGGTGCAGCATCTTTGCTGCCCTGGTTGGTTTGATACAGAGAGTTCCAAATTGAAGCCTTTAAGCTGGAAAGGGTAAATTACTGTTTAGTGTGTTGTAAAAGGTCTCGTAGACTGTGAGAGTAGATGAGTTATCTCAAAAACATAATGCTGGAAAGAAATTTCCATGCCAGACTGTTAAATTTCATTGCTGGGTTAATTAGATAGGAAGAAGCCCCTTATTTTATAAAGTTTTCCAACTCAGTTGAAGCTCTATCACATTAGATGTGACAACTGAATGATCAACTACTTGTCTGGGTGCCAGGAGCCTTGTACTTCCACATTAATTGTGTTTTTATGAGCCAGTGTTAACTTTTTGAAAAATAAAGCTTAGGCCTTGGAAAAAAACAGATGCTGATGAATATGGGAAGGAATGGGGAAAAGAATATAGTGTTTCTGGTAATGAGGTGACCTCTGGTACTCTAATTTCACTTACCAAGTAGCTATTATTTTTTGTATATAAAATGTAAAATTTTGCCTTTGAGGAACTTCATTTTAGAGGGTGGAGGAGTTCACAATCCTTTCAATGCCTGAGTTCAGCTGGTAGTCCAAGAGGGAATTCAGTATCTTCATAGATGGAGGGTGTATGAGTTTTTTTAGTTCATCAAGCTTTTCAAAAATGTACAGATTTGCAGATGCGTGAGGGACTGGGGGGAAGCCCTTGCCTCTAAGTGGTGGTAAAATTTAAAACTCTTATGGGTAAGGCTCTGATCAACATTCATTTCAATGTTCCTATAAAAAGCTTGTGACTTGGCAGGGTTTCAAGGACTGAAAAGAAAAAAGCTCTGTATACAACATGTTTTATTAATGTTGAAGGAGTAATATTGCTGTATTTCAGAGTCTGCCACTGCGTAGAATAAGTTCTTTCTGGCTCTGGTACACTTTGGCTTTTCCCTTGCATAAAACAAGGTGTGACTTCACATCTGCTTTTTCCTAGTAGCCTTGTATTAATCAGGAGTATACATATTTCCAAGTTTTGGCTAGGATTCATCCTTTTTCTTTCTAATTCTCCTGTGTTGTAGAGCGAATTCATGATTCTTGACCCTCAACTGATACTGTTAAAGTGTATTTGCATAAGCCTTGATGTTAAGCATCACATCCCACTTACTTGTGATGGCTTTTTGCCCCCTTTTAAGCTATATGTAAAGGTGAATTTGAAATTAGGCAGCTGAGAAAGAAGTCGTCTGTTGAAACTTGGCAAATGTGGTTGAACTAATAAAAGCAAATTAAAAAAAAATATACTTTTAAGGGAAATCAGTTCTGTAAAACACAAGCTTTAAGATGAAATTGCTGAAGATAATTTGTGCAGCCAAAGTGCAAGAGGAGGCAGATAACACAAGTCAAGCACAAAATCACAATTTGCAGCCACATAGCGGTGTTGCTTTGGTAAGATTACCTCTGCGTGGGGCTTGGCTGGCGATCAAGGCATGGCTTAGGGAGCCGGCTGGAGCGGGGTCGGATCGCTGGCGGGGCGCGAGGCATCGGGGCATGCTCTGAAACAGGAGTCTGGATTCAAATCCTCATGAAACAGGAGTCTGGATTCAAATCCTCATGAAACAGGAGTGTGGATTCAGATCCTCAACACCAGCCTCTTTCAGAGGGTGCTGCGCTGCCTGGCTGTGGGACACAGCCCGGGCTCTGCGAGGCAGGAGGAACTGGGGGTATGTGACTGCTTAAAAGTAGTTTTTGTTCCCTAAGTTACTGCACGAATTTTGGCTGTAGTAGAGTTAATTTTTTGTATAGTAGCTTATATGGGGCTGTGTTTTTGATTTGCTCTGGAAACTGTTGATAACTCAGGGATGTTTTGGGTACTGCTGAGCGGCGTTTACACGCAGCCAAGGCCTTTTCTGCTTCTCACCCATCCCACCTGTGAGCAGGACTGGGACATAAGGAGTTGGGAGGGGATGCAGCTGGGACAGCTGAGCTCACATGGTCCAAGGGATATTCCAGACCATATGCAGGCATGGTCAGTTTGTAGAGCTGAGGGAAGAGGAGGAGGGTGTTCAGAGAGGTGGTGTTTGTCTTCCCATATCATCATCGTGTGATGGAGCTCTGCTTTCCTGGAGATGGCTGAACACCTGCCTGCCCATGGGAACTGGGGAATGAATTCCTTGTATTGTTTTGCTTGTGTGCAGCTTGTGCTTTACCTGTGAATCTGTTTTTAAACTCAATGCATGAGTTTTCTCACTTTTACCCTTCCAGTTCTCTCCCCCATGGCACTGGTGCAGAGTGGACACACTGTGTGGGTCTGAGCTGCTGCCTGGGGTTAAACCATGATAGCTATCATAGTGTAAAAAATTGACATAGCTATATCTCAGTCTTATGCTTCTGATTTGTGAGTACTGTTGCTTAATTAACAATTATGAAGCGCTTGGAGCACTTTAGAAGTGCTGTAGGATTGTAAAATACTGCATTTGCATGTGCACGCTCTTAAACATGGAGATTTCCACATTTCTACACTCCTGCTGTGCGAGCACTTGGCTGAGTCACACAGGCTCTTCCTGACCCAGTTCTCTCCTTGTTTGCTTACTCCTCCCATTTGACCAAGCCATCAGCCTTTTACTTGCCCACCTTTCTGTCACAGATTTGTGAGTCTGTCCCTTGAGAAGCAAGCAGTTCTGCTCCACAAGTGTTCAAAGTCAGGGTAGAGGGGGCTTGGAGCAACCAGATCTAGGGATAGATGTCCCTTCCAACTCAAACCATTCTCTGATCTCTTCCATAGAAGCACCTTTGAAGGTTATTGTCACCCCATGGCCTGTTCCAGGAATGCTCTTCCCCACACCCATGAGGTTGGGCTCTGGTTCCTGGCAGCAAACGAGGTCTTCCTTCTGCTGTTTCCTCCCTTGTCTCTCTCCCAGGCCCTGCACAGAGGTTTGGCAGGTGCCCTTTAGGGAAACTGTTTGGACTTTGATTTGCTTCCCCAGGGAGGAGTTGGGTGAGCCTTAGCTCATGTTCTCCCTGTGGTGGTCATGGGGATCCCTGGAGCTGAAGAAGAGTTCAAGGGCAGCAGCTGGATTTGGACTGGGGTTGCAGATGGATGTGTGTGCAGGTGTTCCCTGTGGCAGGGATGCAGTGGGAAGGTGCTTTTCCAGGAGAGGAAGGTTCATTTGGAGCTGATGTGGCTGTTGTGGCCAGGGGCAGTGCTCCTTCTGCACAGTCATGCTGTAATGGCAGCTGCTGCTTTTGTGAGGCACTTGCATTGCCTCTGTCTGACCCGTAAACATTTTGAAACTTTTCTTTGATATTCATCAGTACTAGAGAGCTGACACCCATCCATGAGAACATGATTTGATTAGTTATTTGAAGAAATTCCCACCTCTCAGATCAGAGTAGGCTAGATTTTTCAAGAGGCTTAGCGTATTATCGGCAGATGAAAACAGAGCACCAGAGCGTCAAACAAGAGATGCAAAAATCCCAATTGCTTCACCAAGAGATGAAATCTCTTTGGAACCAGACTGAAGCTCCCTGGGACTTGCTGGTGTTACCTGTAGTGCTGGCACCAGCACTAATGGCCGGCATGCTCTGAAAAAGGGAAAGCTCATGTAACTTGGTCTGCTGAGCCAAGGCTTTAATTCAAGCGTGGATAAAGCAAGGAATTTGATCAGGCTCCTACCATCGGTCACACTTTGAGCTAGGTGAAAATGAGGAGAGCTGAGCTGTGGGACACAGGGTTTTCCTTGTGAAACCTGAAGTGTTTGGCAGATCCATGAAAAATATGCATGAATAGCCCCCATCAATTGCCACGTACTCAGGTTCAGCTCCTTGCCATCACCTCTGTGCAGTGAGCTCGTGGCACGGATGGTATGGAAGAATTTAGTTTTTCTTTCTGTCTTGTCTTGTCAACCAGTTCTCTCAACATCTCTTAATCTTGGATATTTATGGCTTGAAATAGTATGTGTTGAGTTGCATTTAATCCTAAATTAGGTCTATAGTCAAAGTAGCAAAGGATGAAAAATTCTGTTATGCTGGAGTCCTTCTTGGGGAGCAGAGAAGGATTCTGTGGGTTTTCTTAAAATAAAAATGAGGGGAAGGGAAAGAAGAATAGATGGTTAAGTGGTTTCAGTCACTATTAACGTTTGCCTACTGCAGCAATAACTTGTATTTCGCATCTTTTCCCAGGGACGGGAGAGGAAGAAAGGGAATGAGGAAGTTGGTTGTACAGTTTTAGTTAGACTTGGTTAGCACTTGTTCAACTGATATATGTGTTACAAACCTAAGAGTTGCTTTTATTTATGCTCAGTTGTGCCCAGCGTTCCTGAGAGTTCTGGAGTTGCAGTCTATTGGAAGATCTAGACTGGAATTCCTGTTGTCATTGCCGTGTTCACTGTGCAGCAGGACTTGGAAAGCTGGTATTTTTTGCAAATTTAAAGCATTCCTTCGTCCTGACATTGCTGTGAGGTGTCATGAATGTCGTCAGCAATAAAATTTTCTTCTGGATGCCTTTTGCACTTGTTGCTGTGCTCCTTTCCATCTTCTTTCCAGGCAGTCATTACCACCTTCTTTTTTTCTTACTTCATTTTTTCCAGAATTTTGTTTAGCAAGGAATGACATTCTGCAAACAAATGAAATCTGGGGTTATCTAAAAACTTCAGAGCTGACCCTGCCATGAGTGGAGTTTTAGATGGGGGGATGATCTCAACGAGGAAGTCATGACATGGTCTCCTGTGCCGTGCTCAGGTCCGTGAGCTGTGTGTCTGCCACTCACCTTGGCTGGCTGGAGCTGAACTTGGCTCTTTGTGCCTGTTTAAGAAGTTAATCTTTCTGGAAGGCTGAAAGCTGCTTGGCGTGGTGTGGTTGCCTCAGCTACAGGAACGTAAACCAGTAATGCTGGGGGAAACAGAGGGATAAACATTTGCTGCTCTTTATTTGCGTGAGGAATTACAAGAACTTGGGATACATTTAGTGACTTGGAACAATTTTTATTTGAGTGCTGGCTCTGTCATGACCTCTGCACATAATGAAATAAAGTACTCAAGCCTTGCAATGCAATAAGGAAAATCTGTTAAGATTGTAGTCCCTTTACGTCAGCTGACCTTGGTCTGACTAACAAACCAATTTGGCTTAACCCTTGTTTTTTAATTAAACATCAGATACTTGAAGGCATAAGTTACTGGCAATTAATCAAAGTGTCTAGGAAGCCTGGTCATTGGTCTCCATACTGCGCAGGTTTAAAAGCTTGTGCATAGGTTGATATTTTAAATTAAATATATCAAGATGAAAGAAAAAGGGATGAAACTAAGAACCATAAAGCTTGCTTATTGGTGTTCCTGTGAATTAATTGCATCTATAGTTTTTTCTGAACTTATGTTCAGATTGCATCATGGAATAGTTGAAGTGTCACTCACTTGGAGGCTCTGGAGTGACATTTATCAATATGGCCTCCTAAGACAAAGTTGATTTGTGATGTAACCTGTCCCTTCTCCAGTGAAATCACAAGGCTATGAGCTCTGCATCTGCCACTGTTTGCTGTCTCTCCCATTTTCTTCCCAGGCCCTGGAGAAAGAAATGAACAAGATATTCATCATCTCAAGGTCGGAAGTGTATTGGGAGGTCATCACTGGTACTATTTGGTGACTTTTCTGTTTTAATGTACAGTCTTGGAGCCATTTGAGCAACTTTAAAGATCGGGTCCTATAGAGGAGATGAGGAAGATGTGTGCAAATGTGACCCTTGTGTGCATCATCCCCTTTTTTTTGTGTGATAAGTGATGCCACATGAGAAGTCCTCTTGCAGACATACAGATGGCACTAATAGTGATGCAGGATGATGTTTGCAGACATTTATGGGTAATACTGGAAAAGTTGGTGTTCTTCCCTGACTGCTGTCAGCATTTATGCTTCTGTGCTGCTGTGACTTTCTAAGATGTGTGGTCTGTATGTTACTGAAAACATACAGCAAATAAACTTGTCCAGGCAAGAACATGACCTTGATGCACAATCATTACCTAGAGCCCTAGGCTGGAAAGAATTATTAGTGTTGGAGATTGTGGTAAGGAGTCATCTTCCAGGTCGGTCCCTAAATATAGTCCTTTAAAGGTCTTAGCAATGCTTTTGGACTATAATTTTTTTAATTGCAAAGGACATAAATCGTGTTGTTACAAGGGAATGCAAAAAAACCCACCCAAAGTTCTTTCAATTCACAGTACATTTCTCATTTTACAAAAGAAAAAAGTGCCTGACAGATGCTGAAGAGTGAACACCTTTTGAAGCTGTGTGGAAATGAATATTCAACCTATGAGCCAGGAGCAAGATATGGCAGGGATTGTGTGAGAGCTTTGTGTGGGAGGAATTAACTTCTCATGGTTTACATCATGTAAAATGAGAAGACCCCTCTTTCCTTGATGGGAGTAGCCCCACTAAAGTCAGAGCTCCTATTCACATGGAGGAAGATTTGCAGATTCAAATCTTAATTTAGATGTATTTGTTTGTGTAGGGCTGGCTTGGTAATACAGATAATACACAATTTATTAGATCTGTTAAACTTTCAGATTTCTATCCAGTTTAAGAAGAATTTATTGGAATTTACTGCTCTGAAAAATGAGCCTGTCATTTCCTGAGGAGTAGTAAAGAGCATTGGCAAAGATTACAGATTTCAAGATGCAGCAGTGTTTCTGAGTGGTGTTTGTGGGCTGCCTGGCACAGAGTGCCTGAGAGGGCAGTTTTAGGTACTGTGGTGTTATAATAGCTAACCAACCCAAGCATGGCTTGTGGAGCATTGCTGGAGCTTCCTTTGTCCATGACTTGGAATGCACAGGAGTAGCGAAGCTCTGTAATGCAATACAGGAGGGTGATGGAGTTGGAATTAATTTGCTGGGAGTTGCCTTTTCATGGGAGAATGGGGAGTTTCTGCTGCTGAAAGAGACCTCAGACCCAAAGATCCAACATCAGCCATCATACCTTTTTCTAGCAGTAGTTTTAGGAGAGTGATGAGTTGGAGAGGGGAATCTCTTCATGTGAAGTGAAGAGTTTGAGGACCCAGAGTTGGGTCCTCAAACTGAGCAAAAGTTACAAAACAAACTTAAAGATGGCTGTACTTTTTTGAGGTACATTCCTTAAGCTGCTGTGGTTGTGTCCGTGTTGGGTTATACCCATATTTCTTTGCTGTGTTTGAGCAAACTCTTTGAATTCTTTACAGGAGTTGAACACCTTGCTCAATCCTACTGCATGTGACTGTTACCTGAACACCAACAGCCTGGATGCTCATCATTTCCATTTAAGCTGTGATGCATTTGGTGACCTTTCAGAAACTTTCCTCTTGTTGCTCTTGTTCCACTCCTTGCCCTCTGAAGGGACAAGGATGATGCTTAGTGGTTTTTTCCTCCTGTCACTCCAGTTCAGAAAGAGCTGGAAAATTCTCTATCAAAAGTCACTTAAGGATTTTTTGTCTGCCTTAGGGAACTTTCCTTCCAGTCCTCACCTCTGCCTTGCATTGTCTGTAACAACGTTTCCCTAGGAACACAGTGTACCTGAGAGGCAACACACGTGCTTATTTTGCTGGTTAATCATCGTGGGTGCTGATGTGGACTAAGTTTGTGAGGCCAACAGCAATGATCAAAGCTGGTTTTCAACAGGAGTGATGGTTGTGTGAGAGCTAGGGTGCTGATGGGACCCAGTTTAAATGGGAAGAAACACAAGCTGCTGGCTTTCAGCTTTTTTTTTGGAAGAATTTAAGACATAGAGGATCATTTTTCTAAGGTGGTTATATATTAATGCAGCAGCTGGACAGAGGAGAAACAGCATTTTTGGTAAGTGCATGAGCAGCATTGTGCAGTTTTGCTTCTGTGCACCTTTAGTGTTCATTCCTGTCATGTCCCATGCACCCAATACAGAACCTTTTCAGGGGATGGGAACTTCAGTGGACCTGTGCTGTTTATCCTGACTAAAGGGTTATTTTTGGTGCCTTGTTTTCCCCTTCCATTGCTCTTCTCCAGCCTGCTTTTGTTGAGCTGGCTCAGAGCTGGGCTGCTGCTTGCAGGCAGAAGACATGAAGTAGTGTGGGAACAGTTTCTTGCTGGCAGAATCCATGAGCTGGTGATAAAGAGAAGTCCTGAGACATTCTTCTGCAGTCCACAGTCCAGACTGCTCTCACGCTCCCTTCTGCCTTGTGTTTATGATACCAGTCTGGGAAAGGGGGTGCTTTTGGATTGCTTGCATTTGAAAAAAGGAAAAAGGTTGTAACATTTGATCAGGCATGAGAGGTGAGAGTAATGAACATGGTAAAGTGTCGTTTAGGTACTCAATTTTAGACAAACTGTTGCATTGTAAACTTTGTTTGCAGTGCAACGGCGGATGGGGGATGTTTTCCTACAAGGCAGAGTTGTAGAAGAGCTCGGCTTTGTGCTTTGGGAATGAGGCTGAACTTCTTGGGAGAAATTCTACAACAAGAACCCAGACCACGAAAACCCCCTCCATTACATTAGACTTGTAGGAAAGCATAGCTCAGAGGCACATCTGGGCATGTGCTCTGTTGTGTGGCTCAGACACTCTGTGGTCAGTGGCAATCTTTCCATTCTGTTTCTATGTCACGTGGCCTCAGGCAGAGGGAGCCCAACTTACCTGACTAAAGGGACTTAAAAACGATTTCTGTTTTTGTAATTTATGTGCATCAGGACTATGCAGTAGAGACACATGCTTACAATGAAAAGAAAACTGAATCTGCATTCTTCTCTTTTGCTTTTTTGTGGGCCTTTTGGTTCATGACTCAAAGGCTCTTGCAGAGGCTTCTGAGCCAAAAATGCAGCTGCATTTTGTCACATGCTGCTTTGCCAGATCCAATAATAGCAACTATTGGGCAAGAGAGAAGAGAATAATACAACCTGCCTTACTGCAAGTGTTTGTGGAACCATACTCGTGGGAAGTTGAAGATGATTTTCATAGTGAGCAAACCTTTTTATGAACTTCCTCCATCTCCTCATCCCTATGCATGTGGTGC
This sequence comes from Hypocryptadius cinnamomeus, assembly GCA_013400635.1. Classification (NCBI taxonomy): domain Eukaryota; kingdom Metazoa; phylum Chordata; class Aves; order Passeriformes; family Zosteropidae; genus Hypocryptadius; species Hypocryptadius cinnamomeus. The sequence continues at coordinate 11,886 of VYZP01043154.1, forward strand.
TTGTTAACACCCTGGATGCTTGTGGAAATAGCACTGCTAATAAAGGACATCTCCATGGTTTGTGATGGAAGACCTGTTACCAGTGACTGAACTGTGAGATATTCCTGGAAGAGTAAGACCCAGTAGTAGGGGAGAGGGTTTGAATTGCAGCTGGAAAACATTGAGAAATCCTTTTGGCAAATATATTCAACTGGGAAAACAAAAGCAAAACAGAGACCTGATGGATCCTTGAAATGGACTTTATTCCTTGTGTTATGCTTCCCAAGGAGTACACCAGCATGTTTTGCACATTTTTAGTCTCCAAACTGGTGCTCTTGTCTTTCATCTAAGGTTTTATTTTTACACTATGCCGTGAGAAAGATTTGTCCTGTTGAAAGACAATGTACAAAAGAAAAGGAGTAATACTGTGAATCCCTTTAAAATACACTGGTGGGTTGGTAGTGTGGCTCTTCTTTAAAACTCTCTTTAGAAGTCCTATAATACTCATCGTTTGCATCTGATCAGAAGACAGCCTGTAGGCTTTGAGCCATGTGCATTTTTTCCCAATTAAGCAGTTGTGTCCTATGTTGGATCCTTCCCATAGAGTATGGAAAATAAAATATGCTTTTAGTCTTTCCCAAATTTGTAACAGCACTTGATATTTAGCCCATGTTTTGCCTTTTATATATGCTTTCTTACTGCCCAAATTTTGAAGTACTTCTCTTTACAAGCTTATGAAACTTCTTTAATCCATTACTGAAGTGCTGCAAACGCAGACTACAGCTGTAAACAGTACGTGCTATTGGTGAAGAAAAATTGCCATCTTGGAGGCCTTTATTTTGAAGGTTGCATTTTGTTCTACTTTAGAAAGACATTGGCTTGCCAGAGTTTCAGCATTGCTTCTTTTTCCCCTCTGCAGATTGTGATCTTTCTTCTTGGGAATATAAATATCATTCACATTTTATTGCTCTTTGTGCATGCTAGTGGAATAGGAGGTTTGTCCTGCTGCTGCAACCCCTTATGTTGGAGATGTTGGCCAGAGAATGTCCCCATCACCACAAGGAATGGGCACATCTGGACCTCCAGCCAAGCAATGCTGCAGCAATTATTTCCTGCAAGGCTCCTCAAGTAAGAAACCAGATGTGCTTGTATTGGGATTTTGGGTGACAAACAAGACATAGATAGGAGAAAATGCCACCTATGTTTACACCACACTGTTCTCGGAAGGGTTTGGGAACAGAGCAGTAGTTGAACAAAACAAGGTGAATCAAGGGCAGAGCAAGAAGCTTAACTTGCAATTTCCTTGTCTTTGTTGGTTTAAATCTGACCCTCCACATTGTTTAATGTTTTGTATTTCATTTCCTCAGTTGCTTAAAGAATGGTTGAGGCTGGCAGAGATGCTTCAAACCATGGTCAGGTGGGGCATGCAAGATTTGAATAAAGAACTTGGTTTTTACTTCCAGTAGAGACTCATGTTTTATTTTAAAATAGAGAAATTATTTTCTCTAATTAATTTTTTGTTGGACTAACCTGTTNAATTATTTTCTCTAATTAATTTTTTTCTCAGAGAAATTATTTTCTTGTTCCAACAGTGCGGAGAAACATTTTAGTCCTGGTTGGCTCATAATTTTGTTCTGTACCCTTGAGGATGAAAAAAGAAAGTCCAGCCTCAAGTGTTCTTGCACAGCAGGAACTAAATCAGTGTGTTAGCGGTCAGAGTCTTGCTTGCAGGAGAACTGGATTTGATCTTTTGCTGCATCTCCATGTTGAGCTTTTGTTTCCAACCGTAGCACTTTGTTGCTTTCCTCTCCTGGTGCTCTGGCAGTTGAGAAGTGGAATTTGTAAAGGAAAACAGCTGTAGTTCAAGCTGTGGAAAAGTTACTGAAGGCAAATCCCTTGGGGTTCTTTAGCTTGGTTTCCAACTTTGAATTTCTCCTGTAAGCATTTTAGAAATGGGCCTAATCCTGGAATCATGGGCTTGAGAGGAATGTGAAGGTGAAATTCTTCAGCCTTTAACAGAAGCAATAAGACTTGAATGGTCCTAATGCTTGCTTTTGACCCTAATGTCATCTCAAAAAAGGAAAGAAACAACCTCTCACCCTCAAATAAATAAAATTCAGTAGGTAGATGTTTATCTCCTCTGGAAACACTGGAAAAACTTCGTTTTTCTCTGTTGCTGTGACTGTCCCCACCTTTGCCATTCCTCCCTAATCACATGCATACCCCCAGCTCATGGCCTCTCTGGAGGTTTGCATGGGAAGATCTCTGTTGCTTAGGAATTAATCGGCTTCTGCTGGCTGTCCTTCCTCCACCTGTAGTTCTCAGGTGATCTCTTCCTCTTGCGTCACCCCTAAGAATTCAGATGTCAGAAGGAGCCTCGCCCTGGGGAATTTAGAGCTCAGTGAAGAGCCCTTCCTGTAGGTCCCTGGGGAAAGCCCCAGCTTTCTCAGCTGGCTGCTCTCCAAGCACACAGGGATTTTGGAGGGGGGCAGGCACAGGGCTTTCCTTGGGATGTCCCAGTGCTCAGGCTCCTTTTCCCACCCTGGGGAACCCGCTCCAGCAGAAAACTGATGTGTCAAAAGAAACGTGGGTGTTGACCTGGCTGACCCTTGGTCCAGCAAGCAGCAGATGTGTGGCTGGGGGCAACTCAGGGGTGAGCAAAACCTCCTAAGTGGCAACTGTTTGGGGCTGGCCTAAAGCAGTTGTTGAAACCTTACTAGAGATGAAATCCCTCACTGGAGAAGGCTTGGCAGCGACCCGTAGAAGAGCACCTCTGAAATTTAGCTGTGTCTTCCCAGCACTGGTCAGTGTCAGGTTTCCCTGGATGATCCAAGATCAAAAGGCTGTTTGAGATTTTCTGTGAGACTGTGACTCTCAGTGAAGGAGCATTTCTTTTCACCTGTGGCACTGACCACTTCTTGGGATCTGGTGGGTTGTCTGTGATCTCTAGCAACCTCTAGTGCTAAACACTTGTGCTGTAGGCTTGCACCCCTTGTATTTTTGTTTTGGTGGGGGTGAGAATGATTATTTGAAACTGCTAGAAAGAAAATGGAATGGATCAGGGAATGTGTGGTCAATTTCTCAGAATACTTTAATTCATCTAAACCCCTTTGTTTAGATTTCTGGGCAGACATTAAATTCTGCTGTCTCTATTTTCTGTTTGCAGAAATGCCAGGACCTATTCATTTATCTAAAGCATATTATTTCTTATTATTTATGCATAGAACACACAAAAATTAAATTGGCATCAGCATGTCACTGCTTTCCATGGCTTAACTCTTTCTAATCCTAAATATGCTGTGGAAAAAGTGCGTGTGCCCTTAGTTGTAATTAATGAGGTGTATGTTGGAAAACCTGTCAGAGGGTTTTGATTACTTTTCATCAAGTTTTTATTTTTGTTTTGTTACCAGCTAACCCCGTTCAGTGCTCTGCTGAGTGACCAACTCCTGAAGAAGGCGGGCAATGTCTGGCTGGAAGATTAGCCACAATTGCAGGAGTATGGGAAAGAGGAGATAGCAACAGTGTGAGGCTGGGTTTGCAAGAGGTGAATCACCACTTACATAGGTGTAGATAGGTAGATAAGCACTTGAAAACCCTACCTGCACGTGGAACTGTGGGTAGTGCCTTTGCTTGATTGCTGTGTTGGTGCCTGGGTAGTGCCCACAGTCCTGTTGACACTCAGGTGCTGTTGCACAAATGGTCATTTACAGGTGCACTGGGAGAGGGGCGTGTCCTGACAATTAGTTGGCTTTAACTTCTTATTTTTCCTTCACTGAGCAAAAAGCTGTACCTCTTTGGGGTAGTTGAGGAGGGGGAGGGTGTTCTGTTGGGTGAAAACTGTTGTCACTGCTGTAAATAAAGATCCTTTGTTTCAGGGGATGGTTGGGGAGTAAGTCCCTGATGTACTGGCAGGTACGTCAGCAAAGTTGCCCAATAGCCTGGTGTACCTGCAGTAGGATTTGGTAAGTGACGGTAGCTTCATGTAATTTGTTTTTGTTTTTTTGAGGATGCCTAGCAGCTGGCAGTGAAGTCATCCCAGTGGCAGTTGGGTCACTGGTTGTAACTCTTGATTAACGGGGAGGAGTGTGCTTTGCAGAGAAAATAGTGAGTAGCTCGTACTGTGGCCACCTCCAGCCCGTGTGTGAAACACATGGGAGGATGCAGGCACCTCCAGGATTTCACTTTGCTGTGTGCATGCAGAGCCAGTAACAGGCTCAGGTAATCTCAGGTTGTATTTGATGTCAGACTTTGAGACAGAGGTTATATGAGCATTTGCTGACTTGTTTCAGGAATTTTTTTGCTAGTGGCAAAAGCTTGCTTCCTCCCCTGGCATGCACTTGGGAATTACATGCCCTGGGCTCTTCGGGTACTGGGAAAATTTGTGCCATGTGCCAATGCTATTTGATAATGTCCCTTGCTTTTTTACTTAAAATATACTGCCTTGTTGTGATTTGCCTCTTTAAAGAGGAATTTGCTGCAGGTGTCTGCATTTGTAAAGGGGGGAAAAACTGGCAGCTGAATGAAAACAGTCTTTTTGTTTAGAGGGAGGGAAAAGAGAAGTTGAGCTATATGAAAGCAAATCTGGCAACCTGCTGAAGGGTTTGCAGGGTAAAGATGCTCTGTGGTTGCATGCTGGTTGTTTCCAGCCATCTGCCTTGCTGTAGTAAATGCAGATCTGTTGCAGCTGCAAATGGCTTGTAACAGCACCTTGTGCTTTCTTCTGCCTTGGCAAAAGTGAGCAGGAATGGTTAACACATGGAGATGAACAATTACCATTGTGGATTTTAATAGAATTAATAATGTATTTTACAGGTGACAGAGGAGTACAAGTATGGCATTTTTCTGTTAAGAATAGTGACATACTAGGGACATTTTAAAGGGTTTCTAGATAAGGCACAGTATCTCTTCTTGAGGCTTTTGTTTGAGCAAGCACGTGCAAATATTGGCAAGCAGCTTCCCAGCTGATGCTATCACTCTTCCTTCCCCATTGCAGTTTTGGTCCTGTCAATTTTCTTATGAGCCCCTTGATATTGAACATATGGATTGGCCATGGCACTTAACTGCTTTTTGAAATCTAAATAATACTTCTCAACCCTGATGCTGATATAGTGCTTTTCATCTGAGCACTTTACCAAGAAAAAAAGGTAAAATAAGCCTGCTAAGCTGCAATTTGGTATTGTGTTTATTGACGTGAAAGGTCAATAGATTCTAAAAGAATATTTCAAGCCAAGTGGTTTCTCCCTTAAGCTATATAAGTGCTGTGAATAGAAATCAATACTATCTGGATGTATTTGAGCTTATTTAGTAATAAACTCCATTCAGAAATCTTGAGGTAGGAGCACTCTATTCCATATGAACAGTTCATGCCGAGTGCTCATCAGATACCTAAATTACCTTATTTGCTGCCAGTTCATGGGTGATTCTCTGTTTAAGCTGTGCTCATAATACTTCCTTAAACGACGCTGCAGCTGGGAGTTAACTCACATGGCACAATGCAAAAGTCACTCCAGCTGTCAACTGAACGGGTTTCACTGGAGTTATGTCATCTCTGTGCAATGGAGTGTTAATGCTGGGAGGAGCAAGCACTACTTGGAGATACAAGTGGTTGCTAGGACAGGCTTCAGATAAATCTTTTTGAGTTTGAACATGAATTTGGGAAAAGGGCTGACTTTGCTTTGGGCATCTCTTCTCCTGGATGTGGATGACTGATGCTCAAAAGCTGAGCCTCACCTTCATCCTTGAGCTTCTGGTGCAAGGGAGGCAGGAAGGGTGTGTTTGAGTGGATCTCACGTGCTTGGAGTCAGATGATGACTCTGGGAAAATGGGATGTGCACTAGGCAAGTCTGCAGCCTAAACGCTGAATTGTTGGAGCTGTTGTGTAACCCACTCGTAATCTGAGTGCTGCGTTGCAGGTTTTTGTTGCATCATTAAACCTTCTCTTTCATTACTGGTTTAGGACCATTATACAGATCTCCTAATTCATATAATTAACTGCTGGGCAGCTCCAGTGACATGCTGATTCGAGCAGTGAAGTGATTTAATGTCATGGTTGCTTGGCAGAGCCAGGCAGCCACAGGTGGGGATGGAGACAGCTTTTGAAGAAAAGGGGAACCATCAGTGCTGCTTGGGTGGAGAGGTGATACCATCCAGATTACAGACTGTGCTGGCAGCCATCTCTAAAGCCTTGGACAAGTAATTTTCTGTACCTTTGTGTCCCCTCCCAGCATTTCTCTGTTTAACATTGTCACAGAGGGCTTCTTGTGCATCCATGGGCTCAGCACAGAGGCACCTTGGGCTCGGTGGGAGCTGCAGTGGGAGAAAATAATATAGATTTGTTCTTTGTATTTGATACCAAGATAACTCCTTAACATGTAGGAGAAAACCTTGTATTAATGTATCAATGTATGTTATATGCTGGTGTTTGGTTTCAGCATGTTCATGTTCCCATCCTTGTCATAAGGCTTTTAAGTACAGTAAAAATTTATTTCTTTGAGTATTTTTGTGAACTGTGTGGAAATGAAGAAGAAAATCAGTTTTGTAGATGGGGAAAGTCAGATTAAACAAGTGAATTGTGTAGGCTTCGTGACTGGAGCAGGAATGCATTGCACTGATGGTGAGTTTGATTTCCTTCTGTGGTGACTGAGCTCAATTACATTATTTAGCTCCATTTTACGTACAAGAACTGAGAAACAGGCCACATTGACTGGGACGGTTTTTAACAATGAAAGCATGGGGATAATTTCATAACCTTGATGTCATGGCCTAGCTTTGAGCAGGGTGATGGACCAGACAAGCCTTCAAACTGAAATTTTCACATGAATCTTGTTTCCAACTACTCTGTCTTCTCTCAGGGTCCATATCCTGTTCTGGGGTGACATGTCATCTTCCCAGGAAATGTCTAGCATGTCCTGTCACAACCTGCACCCAGTATTTCAAAGAAAATAGACCCATTCTGTTAAGTGGGGAGCTGTGGTTGAGTGGCATTTCCCTGTGCCTATGAGGCATTGTCTTGGTAGCTCTTGATGATGGCCATGCTGAAGTAGTCCTTGCTTTCACTGTTTGTGCTTCCTCTGTTTCCTGCTCTTCTGGAGGGGTTTGTTTTGGGCTTTGCCCCGTTCTAGCAAGAGGCACAACTCATAGAGACTGTCACCTGAATATCATGGTAGAGGAGAGAGGAAGGAGAAGAATCTGTTGCAGAATTAAAAGTTTTTTAAAAAAGATTATTTTAGATGTGTCTGAGGGCTTGAGATGGTATTGCAGCTTGCTGCTGTTTGCTTTGTTTTTTAGCTAATCAGTCTGATACTGGTTCCCAGTAGGAAGGAAAGTAGTGGTCTTGCCATGATGGTCAGTGAAGTGCTAATCCCTTGCACAGATTTTAAACTGTCCACAAGTTAATTTTTAATATCTCCCACAGACAGTCAGCCATGATGGTCCTGTGGAAACAGTTTGAAGTCCTTATCTCAATCCTGATGTGGTTTAACAAAGCTGTCTGGAAAGAAGCAGTTGTTATTTAAGATGAGCATGGTGACAGGCTGCAGTTAAAAGAATAATAAATTTCAGGACCAAGTCCTGCTTTTATTAGTAAGAACTAATGGATAACAAAAGCATTATTCTTTCCAGTTTTTCTTTTGTTCTATTTTGAAGGCTGAGACCTTGTGTACCTTTGAAGAGTACTTGTGCAGGACCATGCTCTTAGAGGTGAGGGGTTTTTTACTGCTTGTAGAGTCCCCATGGCACCATATCTTCTTGTGGGGAAACAGGTTGCTGTGTGTGATTGCCCAAGAGGTGTCTTTGAGCCCAGGTTGCTGTCCAGTGGCAAGGGAGAGAGCCATAAAGCATCGTAGGTCTCTTTGTTTTGCTGCTTCGTTGTGATTGCTGGTGGAATTAAAAAACTTCAAACTTCTTCAGAAATTCAAACTTCTTTCAGTTTTGTGCAGATTTCCAAGTTATAGAGAGAAAAATTGTGTCTGTCCAGGACTAGAGTGAGCAGAAAAGTGCTCTTGGTATGTTGCTTCCTTGCTTCCCTGCTTCCCTTTTACTCCATAGGACTGTTTCTGTTTACAAGTTCAAGACAACTCTGTCAAAAAAGTCTGGGTTTCAGAAGTTAACTTAGTGTATATGGGGGAATATTTATCTCCCATCTCTTGATAATCAGGATTGATGGGACTGCAGTTAACATCTTAATATTATTGCTTGCTCTGCCATGTGTAGAGATATGTGAAATATGGATATGTTTTACTTTCTATTGTTTTAAAATTCTTGGCTTTTCTTCATCCAGTATGCCAAGTCAGATGCTGCTGTCTAAACAAAACCCATCATTTACTTCCAATGGAATGTTGTGTGTGTGTGTCAAAATGTGATGAGCTGCAATCTGCCCTCCACTCTTTATGGTACAATGTTGCTTGATGCAATGGCTAGGGGATCACACTGTATTTACACTTGTCCAAAGCAATGCAGATTTTAGGCAAATAATGTTTTTTTCTTCCATTTATATAGGATCATAGAATTGTATAGCTTGGAAAAAACCTTAAGGTCATCAAGTCCAACCATTACCCAGCTCTGCCAAGACCACCACTGAACCATGTCCCTGAGTGCCACTTCTGCACATCTTTTAAATGCCTCCAGGGATGGTGACTCCACCAATTCCTTGGGCAGATGTTCCAGTGCTTGACCAACCTTTGGTGAAGAAATTTTTCCTCATGTGCAATCTAAGTCTCCCCCGGCACCATTTGAATTGTTTTCCTCTTGTCCTGTCAGTTGTTATATTGGAGAAGAGGCTGGCCCCACCTGGCCCCTCAATCCAGTCTTTCCAGATCCCTGTGCAGAGCCTTCCTGCCCTCCAGCAGATCAATACTCCTGCCCAGCTTGGTGTCATCTACAAACTGAGTGAGAGTGCCCTCGATCCCCTCATCCAGTTGAAGGTGTTAAACAGGACTGGTCCCAGTACTAAGCCCTGGGGAACACCAGTTGTGACTGGCTGCCAACTGGATTTCCCTCCATTCACTGCTGTGCTGGGCCCAGCAATCCAGACAGTTTTTAACCCAGTGAGCAGCAGAATCATACACCCATCCAAGCCCTGAGCAGCCAGTTTCTGCAGGAGAATGCTGTGAAACAAGGTGTCAAAGGCTTTCCTAAAGTCTAGGCTGACAACATCTGCACCCTTTCCTTCGTCTACTAAACAGGTCACCTTGTCATAAGAGGAGATCAGGTTAGTCAAGCAGGACCTGCCTTTCCTAAACTCATGCTGGCTGGGTGTGATCCTCTGGTTGTCCAAGGAGTGTGTCCAGTTTACCTTCCATAAGGAATTAGGAAATACCATTCTGACCGTCAGCCAAACTTCTGGAAAGGTCTTGTGAGCCAGTCTTTCCTGGGAGATGCAGTAGAAGCAGGAAAATGATGCCCTGTAACAAGAATATCATGGTATGCAAGTATAGGCTGTGTATTAAGAGCAGAAGATTGTAGCACACACAGTTGTGCACTCAGCAATTTGGGACATGAGGAGGGAAAGCGATATTTTCCTTGACAGCATTTTATATGAAATTATGAGGAGGTTTTATAGCAAGCAACAGCCAAAAGTCAGAAAAATCCCAGAGGTTTGTTTGGGTGCTGGGGACTGGTTGTGCTTGGGTGTCTTGCCTATGAAAACCTTCCAGCTGTATAAAATAATCCCAAATAATCAGCTGTTCATCTCCTAGACCATTAGTTTTCTCATCTAGGTGCTGCTTTTTGAATTTGTTGAAAGGCTTGCAATGTCAATTACAACCAGATGGTGAGATAATTTGTTCGATGTGTCAAAGTGCTCAGATGGCAGAGCAACAAAACATGGAACACTTCTCAGAAAAATAAAATAGGTTTGGGTGCAGGGAAAAAAATAGCAAATTTGAGGAGTGGTTTCCTCTGTGCTGGACACTGGGGAGTGTTTTGGGAAGGATGGGAGTTTGCTGGGGAGGAATCTGCAAAGTAACTGGAAATCCTGAGGTTCACATGTTGGGGCTCTACCAAGCATGTTTAAGAGTCCCAACTGATTCTTCTCAAATAGATTATCAACACAGAATAATTTCTTTTTTGTCTGTGTTATTCACTATCGTTCATTTAATTTGGAAATATAACAAGACTACCTTTTGATGCGTTTCTCCTCTCCCTCATAAGGATGTATCAGGTGCAGATCACCTCCAAGCTATTGGGCTTTTTTGGTAAAACAACTCATCTCTTATAGCAATTGTATATATAATCCACAGGGACAGTTAATGTTGTCTTCTTAAAATTGTAAGTAGCTGTAACACTGTCCTTAAATTTTCTTTTCCTCTCTCTTCATAAAGAGTGTTTCAGTAATTAATCAGTGGCCTGGGTAATTTCTGCTTTAGCTGTCTCAGTGGGGAGGGAGCAAGACCATAAACAGTCTGCTATCAAATAATTGTATCCTAACAAAAGAGATGAGTTTTGCCCCCTATTTTTATAAAATTCAAGCAAAATAGGATGTGTAAAGGTAGGTGTGGAAAGGACTCTCCTTTACATTCTCATTTACTTCAGTGAGCACTGTGGGATATCATGACTGTAGGCCCTTTTAGGGGAGAATTTATCCAGAGTTACAAGTTGTTTGGAATATTTGCAGAGCTGTGTAGAAACCAAATTGCTGTTTATAAAGCTACTGTATATCATAATTTTCTTGTGATTATACTGAACAGTTTTTCATTTGTAAAGCAGTATGAGTTCACCCATAAAACATAAATTTTAAGCCCATCTTTTTAAGATTCAGAAAACAGGAGCTATGTCAGTGTTCATCAACACTTGGTAATGATTTCCCAGTAAAGGAGGAGGAGGAGAAGAAATCCCCATGGGGAAATCCTTCTGAAATGGGTGTGCTTAGGCATGCAGGAGTTGTCCCATAACAATTTCATGGGAAGCAGAAATCAGTTCTTTGGGGAATTAGTGCTTTGATGTGGACAACCTTACTGATTGTGCAGGCTCTTTACATACATAACTAAAATATATAAGACTTTTAAATGTTACTTTCTTCTTCTTGTAGCAATCTAAAAACTCCCACAGAATAAAACCAGATAAAAAAGTGTGAGGAAGAATTTTATGATCTATGTTAGTTTTTTCATTACTGGGCCAGTTTATTTTCTCCAGTTGCTAATACTTTCCAGGTCCTAAGCATCCAAGTGAGCTTTCCATACACACCCTCATTCCTTAGTGGAGATGATGAAAAACCTGCAGTGATTCACAGCATGCTCACTGTCTACCCTGGCAATGTTAACCATACCCACAGTCCTTGTTGGTTCAAAGGGATAGCAGCAAACCTGGCTTTCTCTGCCAAAATATACAAATAGAGTATTAAAAGTCAAGTTATCAGTGTGTCAGAAATAAGTGAAACCATTGTATTGTTGTTGTATGTGCCTTGGAAAGAGCTGTTCCTTGGAGATCAACACAGGATGGCAAGTAGTTAATCATTGCTTTATCAAACAGTAACCATCTTCTAAATTGAGGTCCTGAAAATAACACTACAAAAATGCCAGGGGAAAGTTCCAGTCTGCTTGTTTGTGACTGCGAGGGTGGTTTTTACTGGTTAATGAATCCAAAGAGTGTTTGTACGCTCTTAACTGGGATTTAAGAGTTCAGGTAATTCCACTTTCAACTCCAGTAGTTTGGCATAAGAATGTAATTCAGAAATGTGTGACATGGCAATGAAGGAATTCATGCACAATCCTCATACTTTAAGAGGATGAATTTTTTTCTGGTTTTCCTCTTTGGTCTATATCTAAATAACCATATTTGTAGTTAAGCACAGTACCCTGTAGTGCCTTGAAAAATACTCTCCCCATTTCTCAGCAGAATGGATAAAAGAGACTTTCAGCTGTTAATCATAAGAAAAAACATTGTGTAAAACTGACATTGAGGTATTCAGGTGATGTAGGTCTTGTGTAGGTGGAGTGAGATTTGTTGTGCAGTGCCTCACCTTCCAGTCCTGTACTTTCCCCAGCTAATTCACACAGTAAAATTGATTTCCCAGCTGGTAACTAGTTTTGTCATTGTTACTTCTGTGCTTGTAATTGCACTTTGAGGTTGGCAGGTTGGCTCAGGCTGTGAGATTCCCAGATTATGGATGTTTTCCCAACAGGGAGAGTGCAGGGGCAGAGTGTCTCTCTGGTAGAACAGGAGGAGGCAGTTGGTGTGCTGTGCTTGTGTTCGGTGGTGTTTGTGTGCAGCCACAACCTTTCCTGGTGTGGTAACCAAATGATGGTCTGAGATACCCTGATAACTTTGACTTAGCTAATAAAATCTCCCACACAGCATTTAATAAACTATAACCCAACCTTGACTTTTTTCACCTTTTGACATTTGATTCACTTTAGCTGCTCTTTCTAGGTATGCTTTGGAGACCATCCCTATGGATGAATCTACTGAGTAGATTTTGCCCCAGAGGTGGAAATCAGTCTGTGGAAAAGTGCTGGCAACTCTGAAGGGTTTAGCAGAGATGTCTGGTAGATTTGGGCTTCATCTGCTGCTCACCATCTGCCATCATCTACCTTTGTTCTTGTTGAAACACCTTGGTGTAATGGAGTCCACAAAGAGTTTGATGGAGTCTGTCTGGGAGAGCTGTGTTGATGGCTGCCGAGGACTTAAGGCCAGCTTAGTTGTTTGGGCTACGGTGATGGACAGCAGATCAACAGCTTTGGGGATAAACCAAATAGCAGGACAGCAGCAAATACAACTCAGCAGCGCAGTTATTCTTAGGTGGTGCCAGATGCCCATGTGTGTCCATAAATAGCCCTATCCATAATGTGGCCATTGTCCTGTGTGTGCTCGTGCAACCACATGGGACTGCTGCAGAAAGCAACACATGCCTCCCACATGGCTAGCAAGGGAGTGGATGGTTTCCATCCCCCTTGGTGAAGGTGTTGCTGTGCCAGTTTGGGTGTTGGGACTGCTCTCAGCCATGCTGACCCTTGCACCTGGTGATTCTTTCTTCTTCTTCCCCCTTCTAGGAGCTGAGTGTTGTGACCTGCCCTACTTCTCTCTGCTTGGTGTGGGAACAACCTGAGGAAGATCTTGGAGCCACCTGTACTGCTTCATGCAGTTAAAGTAAGGTTAAATGTTTTGGCAGCTCTTTTAGGTATACAGCAGGATTGAGATGAGGGATTTGGGAGAATGGGTTTGCCCATTGTCAAGCCATTTGTCAAACTTAGCCTTGACAGGAGGAAGAGATGCTGATATCAAAGCAATTACAATGATATAAAATTACAATGATATAAACAAATTCAACAAGATATTTTGCCATAAAATACAATCTTTTTGTGGTGGGGTTAGAAAAAGGATATGTGATGTTGCCTCCTGTATCAACCAGATGCCACAGTGTAAAATAGCACTTAACACTTAAAACATCAGCTGTTTTTCCCTAATATTTTAAGATGCAGCTTTCGTGTCCCTGGGGCAGGCAGGTATGTGGTTACAGCCCCAGGATTTCCACGGGAGCTGGCTGGGATCAGAGCTGAGGTGCCTCCTGGTCGGTGCAGCGGCTGTCGGTCTGTCTGCCCCGGAGCAGTCGTGGTGTTGAGGCTTCTGGGTTTGTTGTTCAGCTAACACCAGATTCTTGGTGTGGTGAACCAGACCACAGGATGGATCTGACCTAAAAGCGAGTATATGGTTGTTGCAATGCTGACAGGAGCTGTTTTGACTCATGGAGTTACACCCTTTCTCTCCAAAAAGACTTGAATGTGCAAAAACTGTTAGCCTGAAGCAAAGAAACTGCCAGAGTCTTGCCTGGAAATGGGTGCTTGCCGTGTGTGAGCTCTGTCAAGGGAGGGAGGGAGGAAAACCACTGCAAACTGCCTCTTTTCTCCTCCCACTGTCCCTAACCTGTTTACCTTCTGCAGTGCCTTGTATTTTCCATGGTCTTGCCTACAAGACCAGTGCTTTAACAAGACTGAGTCCAAATCGTTTGGTGTTACTGAGCTGTGTTAACAGCTGGGTGGATTAATCATAAACTGTTGTTACTTGTAGAGAGACAAGTATGTATCGTAATAATTTGGGTTTTCCTTTTTTTCAGTGGGGTTGAGCAGTGGAATTATACCTATTTTCAGACCTTGAGAAAGAAATTAAGTCCTTGGCATGCTTATGAATGGAACCTGCTTTATCAGGAATGAATAAGTGGCTTGCTGAGAGCTGTCTTCCAAGTTTGTCATGTTTAAAGGAGGAATGCACGACACCAGCTGCAGAGAAGCAATTTGTGGCTTGATTTGTCATAGTGTTTCTTAACTTTCTGCTAATTTGGGAAGTGTGGTGAGTTGCAGCAAGCTGTGCTCACTGCTGAGGAAGATTCCAGACCCTTTCTGGGGGTGACCAAGGGGGACAACTTTTTACACTCAGTTGCAGCAGTGAAATCTCTGGGGAGGCCCAGCACAGGCAGCAAGAGCTTCTCACCTGAAGTCCTGCCTGGGAATCAGCCTCTGCCTCATGTCTGATTTCTGGGTGTGCCTCCTCTGAAGGATCTGGGAAAAAAAGAAAGGCTAATTTAAAGTTCAGGAGCAGCATTCTCATACCCTTTCCTTTTTCTACCTGCTGGTCTAGTATTTCCATAATTGTGTTTATAATGACAATCTTTTCATTCATGAAGTGGTTACTGCTTAATGAACTTCATGTTAATAAGCTCTGTAACATTTAAAATAGCTGCATAACTTGAAAAAAAAAGAAAAGCCATCAGCAGTGAAGGGACGGATTTCCACTCCCCGAGCTTAATCCTGTGTTATAATTGTGGAGAGTTGCCTGGCTGGGAACAGCTGCACAGCGTGGGCTCTCGCTTCTCCAGAGCTCCTTGTCCCTGAGCTGGGGTAATAAATGATTTACTGGTGAGGCTGGGACCTGTGGGCACTTAACCCATTCATTTCCTGAGGGACCAGCCTGAAAGGTCACTCGGTAAAAGTGGTGGAAAGAAACAGTTTAAAGTGTCTGCAAAACGTGGGGTTTTGCTATGAGCATGCTGCAGAAAGGCTCAGGTGTGGAAGGTGGGGTAATGGAACTGGGTACAAACTGTGCTTCCTTGGATTTTCATTATTTGGTGCTTTAATTTATTTAAAAATGGGGCTTGAATGGGTGTTCTATCTTTTCTGGGCTAGGGATGTAATGTTTTCTGTTGCTTGGGGTTTTACTTCCTGTGGGGTATTCCCAGTGCAATACAGTGCCCTGGGAGCAGAGCTCTCATTTTCCTTGCAGGGAATGCCACACCAAGTGGCATTGTAGTTGATAAGTGAATGATGAGCATTTTTTGAGTCTGTTGTACCTCAGAAAGGATGTTTCAGCAAAATGACCATGTTCTCTCGTTGCCTAAAGTATATGTTTAGAGAAGAACATTTTCCCATAGTGTTGTGAGTTGAAAGAAGAGGAACAATTATGAAGAAACAGTTTGTACTTCTGCAGTGTCAGATGTGGTTGTGCTGTGCCACAGGTTAGTGAGGTTAGCACAGGTAGTCCTGTAGGAAACTTGAAGTTTCTGATGAAATTTTCTTCCTCTGGAGTGAAGTGTTAGCCCAGCTTTTCCTGAGTAAGTCTGTGGTGCCTGGGGCCACAGTGGCAGCATTTGCAAAATGGAGCCTAAAGGAAAAAGTGAGTCTGATGTATTCTTCAGAGAAGAAAAACACATTAAAATGTTGGGCACTGAAGCTTCTTAGACCAAAATGCAAGCGGAAACATGTCCTGCATCTTGGTCTTGATGCCATTTTTTTCCAACTCAACCTGTGGCTAGAACACTCTGCTGTGGAGAGGTAAGGTTGGTGCATGCCTTTATTAAAATATGCACTGGGTAACTATCTGGTTTGTAAATGCTAGGAAATATTTAATATTTGCCAGCTTTGAAGTGTGTGATGTTTTGGGCATCATGGGTTGTTTTCTACTGCAAGCCTGTGTTTTTGGGAATGCAGTACAAGTGCTGTGGTTTGGGAAGCACAGAAAGAAGCAGGGCCTTAGTGCTCAGCTCTAGGGCTTGGGGACATTGTTTCTTTTACTGAATGAAATCATCATTGCTCAGCATAGTTCCTAAAACAGCACAGCCTGGAGAGTCAGAGAATAGTGAAGTGGAGAAGGTTTTAGGACATGTGCTGTAGTAAGAAGTGTAGGAATCAATAGTTAGAGGCTTTGCTCACTCCCACTGCATATGTAGGCATCTCCTCTCTGTTGACAGCTCTCCACTGTGTTTATCCTTTTATGCACTGGGGTGAAATACTCCCCAAAGCCTGTTCTTGCCTCCTTCCATTCTTCACCTTGTCCCATATAATGCATCTCTGTTTTCAAAGATAACCAGTAACTTGCATGATGCTTCAGCTGCCCAGTTTGATACTGGGGATTTTCATGAAGTTCCTGGTTAAACCCAAAGTCAGGAATCACCCCTGCAAACACGAGCTGGTTCTCATTGAGAGCTTCCCCACAGTTTACTGCCAAAACGTGTATTCAAACAAGAAAATGTATAGGAAGGTATAAACTCGATTTTTCTCATTTGAGGAGGCAGCTAGAATGTCTGCTATGGATTTCTGGAAGTTAATATTTGAGCCTGAGATAAAAGTCTCATGCATACGTGAAACAGCTGCCCCAGAACCTGTTGGAGGACTTAATTTGAGTATAAACATATGTGTGCTCTTGCGTACATGCTGCTCTTTAATTCAAGTCGACTGTTAGGTCTTAACTTTATTAGGATGTAGCTACTTGAACTGAAGATGTGGTCTGTGATTTTTATTTTATTATAGAAGCATGATGCCTCCTTTTGAAACATTGTTTGGATTTTACAAATCGGTGTCTTAAGTACTGTTTGCCTTTAGTAATATATTAGAGGAAAAAAATTTACAAATGAGGGCAGGGTTATATCGGATTACAAGTGAATTGCTTGACTGTATGTGTGTACTGTAAAATGGGAAATTAATCACCCTGTGTTGATAACCCATGGACATTTACAAAAGGCTGGTCTTTCTGTAGCACAAATAGATTCCGGAAACAGGAAAGAGGCTTATGACAAGAGGATGAGATCAGTTTGTATAATTAGAGCTGGCTAATAATCCTTTTTTACTCTCTGTTTTCCCAACTTTTACAATATCTTTCTTTATTTGAAATTGGGCATATGAACTGTAAAGAGCTGCTGTGATTTGAGTTTTGTGGGTTTGTTTTTTGTAGCTACTAATAGGTGAAGGGATGGAGCAGGGAAACACATTTGAGAGGGAACTCTGTCTTCCCCTACATGGGGAAAGCGCTGCTTTTGTTAACCCAACAGTGCTTCATATCTTCCCAGGCTTTGGGCAGGAATTAAGTAATCCAGGTGATTGTCTTTTTCACAATTATGAGGTTGAAATGGTCCAAAAGAAGATACTTAGTGTTGAGACTAAGGGTGTTTGGCTCTGGAGTAAGACAGGGCTGGCAAAGCTGAGTTAGGGACTTACTACAACATGGATAAGGTTTAAGCTTATTTTTCATGTGTGTGTGTATCTTATTTCCTGTATCTTAGCTTTGTGTTACACTTCATTATTTTGGGGAGGGTAATGGGAAAGGTTTGGGTGAGGCAAGTGGTGGGTGCAGCCCCTGGGCAGCCCAGCTCCCAGCCCAGGAACAGTGTGGTGCCAGTTCCTGCTGCCAGGAAGCTGAGCTACATTAAGCAAAGCAAGTTAATCTATATCCAGGGCATTTTATTAAATCATCAGTCAATTAAATTGGTGACGCTCTGTTAGCTTGTGTTGCAATGAGGCTCCAGCCCCTCTGCAAGTGGCTCAGCTCTGCAACTCCCCCACTGCTCTTGTACATGCATGCCACAGTACTGTGGTTTCCAGCACTGTAAAGAAAAAATCCAGCAGATTTGAGGCAGATTTTGCACTTAAATGTGTTCTTTAAATTACTTTTTTTCTGGAGGGAGAAGATTGTTGTGAAGTTTCTTTTTCTTTTTGTGAAAGGAATCTGTGTGTGTGTCTGGCTTTCCTGAGGGTGGCTTGCTGGGTTACCTCTGTGCTGTTGGAGGAGAGTGATGATAGATCCAGAGCAACACAAAACATCTTTAAACCTCCTTTTCATCCCTCCCTCGTACCCAAGAAACTCCTGTTTTGTCTGTAGTTGAATGGCAGCATATGTTTTTGTTTGCAGACAGGACACAGCTGGGAAGCAGTATCACCTGTGGAAATGCTGCATGAGGGATGAATTTTTATTCCTAAGCAATCCATTTAGTGAGAAAACATCATGTTCAGCGAGTTACATAAATTCAGGTGATTGTACACAAATATCTGGAAGTTCTGTAGTTCTAGGCTCAGCTGTGGTACTAAACACAATGCTACAATGTGCTGGTAACTTGTTTGGGATGTGGTTTCTTGTTTCCTCAGCTCCTCTCCTTTCCAGGGTCAATGACTTTTGCTCGTGGTATTACTTTCCTGTGTGTCTGCTAAATAAATTTGGGATGAGTTACTTCTCCTAATGCCTCCAGCCTCCTGTTTCTGACCAGATATACAAAATCATGCATTATTACGACTTCAGAGAAAGTTGTTCTGCATTTGGAATTATGGTGCTTGTCTTAGGGGTTTTTTTTTAGTCACTGCAATTGCAGCTACTCTATTTATACGAATTTCTCCATGCACATTCTTGAAGAACTGGGCTATGGGTTTATTTTTCCTGTCGAAGCTATTTGTAGATTTTGTCCTGGTTTTTTTCAGTCTCCTTTCCCATGGGTTTTAAGGACAGGGCAGTAGTACACTGATTACACTGATTAGAAAGCTCATTCATTTTATGAATGGTGAGTTCTGGTGTTCATTCACTGTTGAATGAAACTTGTGGAACAGAGTGTGTGAACAAACCCACATCTTACCTAATACCACAAGGTGAGAATAACTTACTGCAGGTCTCAACTTTGCAGGAATATACCCAGGAAAAAGACCACGCAAGAAAATATAAGTAGTAAAACCAACATCAAGTCATTGTTTCTTTCCATTTTCAGAGGTTTTACTAAAGGTGAAAAGAGAAGAGAAAAAAAAAAAAAGAAAAAACCCAAAAATAAACGAAGAAGAGCCTTTTTTCAAAGAATTGTATTATAACAAAAAAAAGAGACTGATGATGGGTAATACAACACAATAAAGGTCATATACCACTCGGAAGAAAAAGGGAATATTCCAGCTTAGCAATTCCCCTGACACTAGGGGAGAACAATAAACTTGTGAAAGACATTGCTATTTTAGTTCTCTTTGCATGAAATCATGGCTCCAGCAGGAATTCCTCTGTATATGGGCAGTTGGTCTCCTCTCTGCTCCCCTCACTTACCACTTCCCCATCTTTATTTATCTTGTGTAGTTTAAAGCAGCAGCTCTGTAGGGCCTGAAACCCAATCCTCTTGATATTTCCAAGTACTTCATGAATTAACATTTTGTACCACCAGGAGTGCTTTTGGGGACACTGTGCTTTGTTGAATGAGAAGTGATGTGGTTTTGGAATCTTGGTTTTATTTTTATAGTGCAGCCATATAGAAGAAAGTGATGCAGCTCAGCAAGGGAGGTAAATGTGTGCTCCCAGGAAATCCTGGGATTTCTTTAAACTCTTTCTCAACTTCTGGGCTATTTGCCTAAAGGGTTGCCTATAAGGCAGGTTATCCCACTGTGGGTTATTGGTG
Organism: Hypocryptadius cinnamomeus; assembly: GCA_013400635.1. Classification (NCBI taxonomy): domain Eukaryota; kingdom Metazoa; phylum Chordata; class Aves; order Passeriformes; family Zosteropidae; genus Hypocryptadius; species Hypocryptadius cinnamomeus. The sequence goes on from VYZP01043154.1 coordinate 31,480, forward strand.
CCCCTGTTCAAAGAAATACATAAAATGAATTCTGTTTGTCTTGCTCTCTTGCAGGTAGCTAGCAGCAGTAGTGCTTTCCTAATTTCTATAGGATATATGTAGTTTGGACTACCTGGTGAAGTGTTACTCCAGAGCCTTGAAATCAAAGTTTAGTCTCTTCAAACCAGTTCTACAGGATAATTTTTACAAAATATGTTCTGTTGCATCAAAAAAAAAGTAAATCCTCCTTTGGCTTTCATCCCAGCAATGCTGTGATACTTACAGCTGGAAAACCATCCTGCTTTCTCTGCATTTCTGTTTATCTACTGGAATGCTTTCCATGCCATCTGTAACCATCAGATTCTTCATGTGTTTTTTGGCTGTTCTTTCTTGCCTATAACCACAAGATCTTCATGGCTAAGATTGGGTTAGGTTTTCTTCAGGGTTTGGTTTTTTCTTTTAGTACAGCTCAGAGTGTATGGGTAAAGCTTTGCAAATAAGGATCAATGTTTCTAAAAATCAAATGTTAAAATGATAAATGAAAAAGGTCAAGTGCTGAGATTCAGATAAAGTTCAGCTTAAACTTGAAGTATATGTCTAACTGAAGTTTGCTCAAAATACCTAAAAACTGAACTTGAAAAGCCTGGAAAAACTCAAACACTTACAACTGAAGTTTGTTTAGTGCATGAGGGAGAGGGAAACGGGTAAGCAGGCTTTCCCAGCTGCACCACATGCATTAAATACCCTCATCCTCCTCGTTGTTGCAGTTCTGCTCAGTTGTTGCAGGGAAGAGTGGTTGTTTTTGTTTCTGCCCATGCTGTAGATCTTCTTTCTGATAAAAAAATAAATATAAATTTGTTAATGGACAGCTCTTGAGAGTGGCACTGTTTTCTTTCATATGGAGCCAGGCAGCCAGGAGTGGATGCTGGAGAGCTCACAGAAGCTGGGCAGTGAAACCAGCATTTGAATTAACCCACTGCCAAAAAGAGCAATCCTGACCAGGGTATGGTGAGAGAATGGAAAAGGCATTTTGGCATTCATGGTGTTCAAAGTCCTTCAGCCCTGCAGACTGTACATGGGATGGGTTGGCCTGGGGGAGCACTGACCTCCCTGTCAGATTTGTCCTCATGATACACACTTTGCCTGCAATGCCTAGAAGAAATAAGTCACCTAATTATGGCCAAATTAGTGGTAGCTGGGGGCAGTGGATGAGAAGAGGGTTTATTGCTTTGGCACAAGGGGTTTGTATCCCTTCCTGCTGCCTGTGCTTATTTGTAAACTCTTCAGGGCAGAAACTTTGTTTGCATTGACATTTTTACAGCATGTAACCAGCGGGGCCCTAATTCTGGATGAGGTTTTGGGAACCACAGTAAAGCAAATAAATGATTTTTTTTTCCTTTCTTTCCCTGACATATATTACCATACCCAGAGGAATGAAGAGTAGTCATTTGTCCTCATCCATGAAATTTTATGTGAAATAACACAGACGTTCTCTAGAAGAGACATTAATAAAACTCACTGTATTAATTCTTCAGTGCTTAACAGAGCAGAAAGGTGTCTGTCCCATTTTGAGAAGGCTCCAGTGACTTTCTGTTTTTCTAACATCTGCAGATTTTTATAATGTCTGAAACCACTGTTGCTTTGAAGAACTTGAACCTGGATTTTCATTTCATGTCCTGCTTTCCAATTTGCAAATACAAGGGATTTCACTGTGTTATCCTAAGGTGGAAAACCTAATATAATTCTAGAAACCTTGCAGTGTAATTGTCTGGATGTACATGGAGCTTGTGATAAACCTCCCACTAAAATTCAAAAGGTTTAGCTATTTGTGAGAAATACCATAAATGTTTTAAGTACAGGCAGCTGCTACTAGAACAGAATCTGTGGGCTGCCATGAGGGTGGGAGCTGGGCTAGGAAGGTGGGAGTTATATTTACCTATTCTTGTTAGTTTGGCTTTCAAGACAGTTCATGTGCAGTCCAAATCCTGATTTCATGGCAGGGCCAGTTATTCTCATTGCATTCTTCTATATCTGGTACAGCAAGTTCTTCCTGCCCAAAAAGATAGAAATGGCTTTCTGGGGCTCAGAGCAGGCATTGGCTTGAAGGATGTGCCCCTCTAATAATAGGAGAAAACAAAGTTTAGCTGTTTAGCTTCCTTTCCCTCCTCATTTTTTACACTTGAAATAGTCCAACTTACTGACTGTATTAGGATCTCTATGTATCTTGGCTAGATTATGACCAGTATGATCTGCACTTTGTTTTTCCTCTTCTTACTGGATTAAAGGTTTTTTTAAATTTTTCAGAGGCTGCTCCCTGCTTGTGTATTGGTTGGAGAAATTCACTTGTCTAGAAACATAAATTTAGTCCTTTACTGACTCAGAGTAGTCATTCAGGCTTATCTGTCACTCAGTTTTTCTCCTATGTTTTTGCCAAATAACTGCCTAACAAGATAAAATGAAATATCTTCCAAATCTGCCTGGCTCCTTGCAAACTAAGTTTGCATCCGTAGAAAAATTGGAATGACATGCACATTATGAACCGAGGAATCACTTTAAGTGACTGATGTAAGGGTCAACCAGTGAAATAAGAGGGAGGGGAAAAAAGTCTTCCTGCAGGAAGAATTCCATGATTTTTTGAGAAGACCCAGTGTTCAGCAGTGTCACCTTATTTCACTGCTGCTACTGTGTACTTCTCTTGCCAAAAAATACCCAGCAAAAACTGTCATGAGTTTGAATTCACAGGGAATTAGTCTATGCCAATGAGAATTTCTAAAAATCCATGTGTGAAGTGAGCTTGAATGCTTGGGGTTTTTTTCAAGCATGATTTGATTTCTATATGATACAATAAATGCTTTTGTCTAGGGAATGTTTTTATGCTCCTGTTTAGGACACCCAGGTTCAGAACAGGAGAGAGAGGCTCAGGTAGGTCATGAGGGAGCTTGGCAGATTTTGTGCATTTTTTGGTTTTGTTTCTTTTTTTCATTTTGAGCCCTCAGTAGGACTGGAACTGCCAGGGGCATGTTGTAGGGCACAAGTGAAGATTGTTTTCAGAGCTGTTCTTGGAGCTCACCTGCCCAAATGGCAGCTAGTGCTACTAATCCCCTCTTTTCCTGAGTAAGTTTTTGTAAGAGCTGAAAATACAGTGAAAACTATCAGGCATAACTGTCAGGGTGTTCTTGCTGTACAAAGGGGAATCTCAAGGTTGAAAACAGGTATGAATTGGACTGGATTTAAAACTCTTGCAAAATACTTGTCCATCCACTGGCTGCCTCAGAGGACCTTTTGCAGAGGGGCTGTTTTGATGCACAAGCTTGGCAGGTTGCTCTGGTATTTTAAAGCAACTGGCACAAAAACATTTTGTAAAAGAGAGCATGTGAGGGAGCAAGGCTAGCTGGAATCAGCTAAGAGAACTTAGGCTGTGGTTTAATTTTTGTCTCACTAAAGGCAAACTGTGGGATTTGGAAAGGAGCAAAGTATGAACAAGATCCTGCATTTTTGGTGTGAAAAGCAGAATGGTATTTCATCTATTTTAAAAAAGAGCTTGAAGTATTTGCAGAGCATTACCAGTTCTGCAGACATGAGTAACAGCAGAAATTCCATTTTTAATTGTTTTGCATTCCTTCATCTTAGGATCCTGGATCTCTTAATACACACATTAAATGAAAACTTAGAGCTTTTGTTTAGAGTGAATATTTTCTGCTGGAGTGGAGGAACTAATGCAAGAGAAATTCTGGTTCAACTGATTCAGAGCTCAATATAAGAAACTTTTACCAGGTTATAGAGAAATTCCAGGGATAGACCGGAAAGAGGAAAGATTCTTGACTAAAATAGCTTTTGCAGGATGAGTAATGGTAGATTTTGATTATGAAAAATGCTAATCAGAATATGAGCATCATATACTCTGGAAGTTTTTCCTTCAGAGCATTTTTGATAGTTTGTTTTCTGTGTAGTTTTGAAATGTTTTTTAACAAATAATCCAGTGAAAGGGGTAAAAAATGGCACCAAGTTACCTTGGACAAGGTGGTAGTTGGATTTCTTGAGCAGCAGAGAGAACTGCAAATACTCATACATTATTTTGCATGGGGGAGTGGGGAAATTGGTGGAAGGATTTTAATTAAGGAAATTAATTGCCATAAAAAGCAGATATGAAGTGAGGATTGCTAGGAGGAAAGATGAACTAAAGAGGAAGAGAAAATGTGCTTATTGGAAAAAGGAATGTGTGACTGCTAAAGCAACTTATGGAGAAGTATCTTCAATTTTATGAAAAATAGCTTCAACTTGCTTTTTCTTTTTTGTTTCAGTGTTCTGAGGTCATGAAACTTAATCCACAGCAAGCTCCGTTGTATGTGAGTACCAATTAAAACACTTTACTATTCACACAAAACACTTCCCCTCAGCTTTTTGGGGATGCTGCTTCTTTTCCCTTTGCTCCCTAAGGAGTTTGTTTGTATTAGTTCAGTTGCAGATGCTCAGTGGTAACACTCTCAGGTAAGTCACAGAGCTCCTCTGTTTCCCAGCAGACTGTTTTTAGTAGGTTTTGAGCTGTGTAATGCTGTCCCTGTGCAGGTATCCCCCACTTCTGTTTTTCCTCCCCAGAGCGTTCTGGAGTGCATGGCTGTGCTCGTGTGACTTGATGTGTTGAGAGGTGGCAAGAAGAAACTGCTGGTGTGGAAAACAGGCCATCCCAGTGTGCAGGGCTTGCCCACTGTGATAATATTTTTCTGTTTGGAGTTTTAAACGTGGCAGGGAGGACCAGGAGGCAGCTCAGGGCTGGGCTGCAGCAGGGGATGGTTTACGTCAGCCTCTCCGAGCTCGTAACCTCCATGAATAAGGAGCAAGCTTGCCCTGGCTCTGAATAGCAGCTTTGTTGGAGAACATGGGCACTGTCAAATTCGACCTGGATGTGTGGGGGTGTGTGAGCGTGTGTTCAATCTGTGCCAAAGCTGCTAGCCAGCTCTGTAACTGTTTGCTTTCCACATTGCCTTGCCATGCTGGGAGCAGGCTGAGCTGCTGCAGCTCACGGTCCTGCCCACAGACCTTGCCAGCCAGGGCAGAGCTGGATGAGAGGATGGAAAATTTGAAGGGAAAATTGCTTGCAAATGTGGTTTTTAAGGGGAAGGAAGGAGAAACAATCAGGACTGGTGATAGACCTGTGTCTTGGAGAGTGTTGTATGTTGTCAATAATGGATCATATTGACCTTTAAGGCCATGGAGTCTTTAGATTTTGCCTACCTTTAATTACCAACTAGAAGTTTGCATTGGAATTTATTCTCTACCCGCTGTCCTATGTCTGTGCTTGAAGCAAGATTAAAATACTACGTAGAGTGACCTGATTTTGTAGAGTGGCTTTCCAGGAGTACACCATATCCTGAATTTTGAAACTAAATGTTGCCTGGATTTTGTTAAATCTCAAGTCTACTGAATGTACCTTAACTTTGAAGAACCTTCATTTAAGCTTAGGACATGTTAAGGGAGAATGGAACTTCTGTGCAAATATATGATGAAATTGCTGCAGTAGAAACACGTGAATGGTGTAATGCAGAACAAAAGTATTCTTATGTCATTTGAACAGTATATGACTTTCTTAATCTGGAGGCTTTGTTTTCTCAGGCTTATCTACTGAATGAGTGTATTTTCCCACTGGTTTGCGTGGGGTTTTATTGAATATGTAATACTGAAGTGGTACACTTAGAAGTCCTCATCCCCATGTGACAGAGAACTGGGCTGAGGTCAAATGTAGCCTGGTGTAAAATAATGATTGTATAGCACTTGGTATAGTGTTTCTTTGCAATGCAAATAAGTTACATTATTAATACATCAGTGGCTCCCTTTTCTCTCGTCTTCCCCTGGCCAGATGTATACACAAATCAGCTTCCTTTCAAAAAACCAAATTGGGTGGTAGCTTACGGAAATTTGAAAGGTCAAGATTTAGTCTTTCTGTTTGCTCTCAGTATAAATGCTTTGTACATTTTAAGATCAGTTTTGTTTTCCATGTGTTGCTAATTGACAGCTCATCTGAGAATCGTTAGGTGCCAGCAGAACACAAAGAAAAGGGTATCTTCCTGGTATTTCTATTTTTCTAAAGGCAGACACGGTAGTCTTGTGGCCTGGCCTTTGTGAGGCGAATAACAAACCTCACCACATTCCTTCTTCAGAGTGATGGCAGCTCCATTTTTCACATACAGCCTCCTTGATCTTGTTTTCAAATTACTGAGAACAGTATTCTGTTAATTCCTTCATAAGGAATTTCATCACTTTGAATGACTGGAAATAACAGGGCAATACTGACATGTCAGAGGATTTCCCTGTCTTTGTCTGCTTTCAGGAAAATATGTTTCTCCCACACTTGACCCTTTTGTTTTTGACACCTTTGCATCTTCCTCTTTTGAGCTAATATCTTAGATTAAGGATTATGCAATTTTGTTTATTTTTTTACTTAATCTGCCATGAGTTTCATCCTGAAAGATCCATTAGATAGTTGTTTTCATCAGCAGCATTACTCAGCTCCTTTTAGGAGGAGAAAGTAAAAAAATGATGTCTCCAGTACAGTTCCTGGAAGCCAATTAGAGAGCTAAAGCATACTTTATCCTATCTGGTAATTACCAGGTTGCCCAGATTTCATAATTCATAATTGAGAAAAGGGGTTTGGGAACCTGAGATGTCCAGTGTACTTGGGGCCAAAGTTTTTTGGGTGATGGAAAAGATGGTATTTCCACGTACACACCAATAGAGGGATAGAGATTCATGTATTACTCAAATCAGTGTGCATAAAAGGAAGGAAGACCACCTGCTGTATCCTTCTTGGTACTTTCTTTTGGCTGCTTGAGCTTCTGTCTACCTCTTCTGTAAAAATCATCTGCAGAGCTTGTGATGACTGAGAGGTCACAGTCTGTAATGATGAGACTATTGGCCCTTGTAAGTGTGAAGATTAAGAAATAAGGTGGAAAACACATCCTGTAATAATGAGTGTTGTGTTTTTGTGATTCAGTGTCTCATTTCAGCCTTGCCTCATTGTTCTCTTGTTGACGAGGTTGCCAGGAACTGGAGCTCAGCGTTGTTGCAGGTCTGGGCTGGGACAGCTGCTCCTCCTTTGCTCTGCCAACAGCTGGGCTGGCTTCTGTCCCCCGCGAGCCAGGACCCCAGGGGCACTGTATGTGTCACCCAGAGCTGTTGTTACCTCCACTAACGAGCTGTTTCAGGAGCTCCCCTGGCCCTGGGAGCTGCTCCCAGCAGTGCAGTCATGGGGCTGAGGAGCTGGTGCCAGGAGAGATAGGGCAGGGAAGTGTTCCCCAATTTAGCTCGGGTGCGATAGAGCGATGCGGGTGCTCACGTGGGCTGGGGGACAAGCAGCTCTCCCAGCCCTACCAATGCCAGCTTGGAATTGGATTTAGAAAGGGTGGTGGGACTTAGCAGAGCCTGTGGCTGAATATTGTGCAGTGAATTTGAAATAAAAATGTTCAAACCCACTTCCTTAAGATGCATTGATTTCTTCAGCTGCTAAAAAAAAGTGCATGTAGCTGGGCACCTTTGGTTATCTGCCTCAGACTGCAGTTGGGAACATTTTTATTGATGCACAGACACTGGACTCAATCCAAAACTAACTTTACTCACATCCCTCTTGTGTTTCAGTGCCATCCTGTTGATATGGGAATTCTTATCGGGCACAGTGTAGAGGATGCAGGACAGTGTTTCGGACCTTACTTGTGGTCTGCCTGGGTCTTTGTGCTCAGGGAGCCCAGGGTCTCAAAGCTGAAGGACCAAGCTGTTCTGTTTGCTGGCAGGGCTGGGGTGGAACAGGAGGATGGGAGATGAGAAGTCACAAAATTCAGTTTGGTTTGGTTTTTTTACATGCTTGCAGTGACCTCAGTGATTGTTGTCTTTTTATAAAAGTTGTGTCTCCCTACCACCAAAAGTCAAAATTTCAGCTTCAGCATTGTAAGGTACTTCCTGGCTCTTGTCACTGTTGTATTGCAATATCCAGATCATCTAGGAGTATGAAAAAAAAGAAATAACAATGCTCTGAACAATGGAAGTTTATTATTGGGTGGCCATGAATTGTTGTGATTCATTAATTCTCTGTTTATAGATGAGATTGTTTGCATTAGTCACGTAGATTAAACTCCACTGTTGCTAACATCCATGTGAAAATGCTTTGTAAATGTGAAGTGTTGATCTTTTTAGAAACATTATCATTAATTGGGAGTCCAGCAGATTATTCAGCAGGAGATTTAATTACAAAAGGATCAAGGCTCACAAGCCATGTCCTTATTTCCACCCAAACTTTAATAAATATGGAGTACACGTGAAAGAATGATCAAGGTTGTGTCTTCAGCTGCATAGAGTGTCCGGAAAACCTCCCTTCAAAAGTGATGTGCACAGCTTCTGATTTCAGCCTCTGGTGTCTCTGTAGAATTATTGATCATTTTTGTAACCTAGTTGCATCTCGTACCTCTCTGAAATCAATGTTGGTTTGGGTTTTTTGTTTGGTTTTTTCTTTTGGAAAAATGACCTGAGAGCAATATTTGGGTATGAATGTTTTGGAAAAGCACTGGGGTGACATGCAGGGAAATGTTGGAAAACATTAATCTCACCTACTCTTGATTGCAACCAAGGTTACAACCTTAGATCTGCCTTTAAGACGGGAATATTTTTTCATGGTGATAATGATCAGTGGGTGTGAAATGGAAAAGATTAGCAGCTGGAGAAGCATGATGTATTGCTGCAAACTTTTTTTCCTTTTTCCTTTTAGATTAAAAGGAACAAACTTGTTTTAAATCACAGCACTCCTCCTCTGCATGGTTTGTCTAAGGTGTGCCCACGTTATTTGGAGTGACAAACCCAAATGTGTCATAACTGGTGATTGCATGAGAGGGCAAACACTTAATTGATAAAAATGCTGCCATTGACTTAGGTCTTTAATCAGGTCTGTGGATGGAGTCTCTTGTCTAAACTGCCACTTACGAGCTGTGTAACCTGCAGAGTTTCTCAAGGAGACTTTTTGATAGAGATGAGAGCTCCCACTTCCAAGGCAAAATGTCGTGCAGCTTAATGAAGTATGAACTTCAAAAGCCTCAGAAAGAATACATTGACCCTCTCTTAATATAACCTGGGGTTTGGGTACAGTAGGTCCTCTTCTGTTAATGAATGAACTACTCCTGTAAGTTTCCCAGTTTGTCCTGCTTTAATCTAAAACTGAAAAAAAAAAAAGGATATGCTTGTAATATTTTCCCCCCCACTTACATATTCGTATAGAATGATGCCCTACTGAAGTGCACTGTGTATTCCTGAGAAAAGCAATTGTAATACCCTCTGTTGTTCATGTTTTAAACCTGCCCCCCCACCTTCTGAGTTAATGTTAAAGAATTTAAGAAAAAAGTTTGCAATACAGTTTTGAGGCTTGTGGCAGCAGTATCTGTCCCAGGTGCTGTGGCTCCCCGAGTCCCTGAGTGCAGTGAGGTGTTGTACCTGTGTGTGCCTCACATCTGGCTTCTTACCTCAGGTGTCACTTGTGCACTGTTGTGTGATATACGATTAATGTTCTTCAGAAATCTCTACCAAGGGGACAAAAGGACAAAATTAAATACCTTTATAGTTGTACAGTAAGATGCTGTCATGAGGTTGGCAGCTGTGCTTAAGTTACTTTTCTACTAAAGCAGAATTTGTTTGCTTAGTGGCATCTATGGTGACAAAGGCCACTGAGATGCCTGAATATCTGAGGTCAGTCCAGCAGAAAAAGGAGAACATACCACACATGCTTTTGATGTGGGAATTTCTCACAAAAGTCACTATACAGAAGCCCTGTTTTTGTTTCTCTCAAGGTCCTTAGGCAAGAGGACAGCCAGCCTTGATGTTTCGTTCAGCTCTGTGGTGAGAGGATCTGATAAACCTCTTGTCTTTTATTTGTTGGGTACTTGATTTCTTCTTAATGACAAACTAGCTTTCTGCCTTCCCTTCAAAATGTCTTTGAGTAATGAATGAGTGCAGGCCTCTGAGCACCTTTTACAAATAAAATATTTGCTTGCATTACTTGTGGAAGAACCTGCTGCTTGGTTGGTTTTAAGAAAGTCAGCTGGGGCGCCTGAATAAACTGATTTTTTTTGAGAGGAGTATATTGCAGCTTGTCTGGCTCTGCTTTAATTCTCCAGGCAAAATACTTTCCTCACTAAACTGTGCTTGACCTCATCTTTTAAGTTTTTGTCACTCAGATCTTTGATTTAGATTCTTTTCATCCTCCACTTCCCAAACTCTGGTCTGCATCATGCTAGAAGCCATCTCTTCTGTGGAAATGGGTGTCTGGCAGCTGCCACCTGAGCTCAGCACCGTCCTCTGGCAAGCTGCCTGCTGCTTCTGGGTTCTGTCACACCTCCGTGCAGACTTCTGCTCAGTCTGGTTATTATGAGGCTGATTGCTTGGCTTGCTCCTCTTAAGAGAGACATTCTCTAGCTCATGAGATCTATGTGATGTTAGCATAGGGCTGTTGGTGAAATGGTCACTTTTGTGCATTTACTGAAGGCAGCTTCTCCTGGAGGAGTCAGATGAAGCTGCCAGACCATCAGCAGCATCTTCCTCCAGGAGAAGGTGTTGCTTAAATTGCAGCTCAGAGGCCTTTCCTCAACCTTTCTTCCATATTGTCTGAAACTAAAAGTGCTGGATATGGGTTCAAAGCCCTCCTCCCCTCATTATCTATTTGAACTTTTCTTCTGTGATCCTGTTTTGTGGGTGTGAAAGTGCTGGTAAACAATAAACAGTCTGGCTTGAAGTCTGGAGCACTTCTCTGAAATTCTGCCCTTAACTCACCACTACTTTGCAGCATTACGTGTGAACTTCAATATGACTTGCAGACGATGCCAGAGCTGGTACAGCTGGTAGGGGTGGGAAAGCAGAGACAATGATCTGCTTTTGGGGAGCTGTTAGATTGCTTCCTCCTGTTTCCTGAAGCTGCAGAAGGAATCCTTATATTATCACACTAAGAGTTATATTAAAATTGGATGAAATTATGTGTATGTCTTGGGCTGTGTTTGGGATTCATTATTTCTTGTGGTAGCTGATGAGCTAGGGGTACCTGGACAGACACAAGAGATAATGTCCTATCCCCAGCATCACTGACAGTGTTGCCTCCTCTCCTGTCAGGAGGAGTAAGCAATGGATGTCTGCATTTGGGTTTAAGGGAACAAAAATACTCTTTAACTACTGTTCCACTGTGGGATGTATTCTTATGTTACCTTTAGAATGAACAAACACATTTCCGTGTCATTCCTCAGGACACATGCCCCTGCTGTATTTCCTGTAACAAAGTGCTGACAGTCATTTTGTTCAGCTAGAGGCAGTTCTGACAGCAAAGCTGATGTGAGAGCAGTGCTCATGAAGATGTTGATTTCATGAAGCCAGAATTTCACATAGCCTCCCAAATCCCCTGCACTCTGCCTGCAGTGCTTCCCATTGCTTCCAAAGGCTGTGTTGGATGTGGTCTCCCTGCAAGTGCTCGTCCTCTGCCTGGCTTAGTAAAGCAATTCCATATTGTGCTTAAGTGAAAAATAAAATAATTGTGAATCGCTGTAGCTCGATGCTGTGCAGTGCCATCAAGTGGCAGTTCTGTCGCAGGACACATTTTCAGGGCTGCCTGTGTTTTTATTGATGTTTCAAAGTGTTTCTTTTAAACATTACAAAAGTTTCACCTATCTGCAGTTGTGGTTGGGGAGGGTTTCTTCATCAGTAAGGTAATGATTATAATGGATTCTGTTCTCTAATGGCAAAAATGTCACTTTAAAAAAGTGCCTCAGTCATTGCAGTAGCTCTAAGTACTGTAGCTGTGAAAAATTTAAAGACTGGCGAGGATATTTTGCAGCTGGCAGGAAAATGAGTGCTCTGGAATACACTGAGCTCTGTCTCTCTGAAGGTTTTGCTGTACTGTAGAGGAGGCTGAAGTACCAGGAAAAAGCCATCCTTCAGCTCTCTTCTGCTTTTGGATCTTAGTGTTCAAACCTGATTTTTTTTTCTTTTGGTTCTCTTTAAGACACCCCAAGGCCATTTGTGAAAATACTCCAGTGGTAGAAGATTGCTTCTAATAATATGTCATCATATGTACTTTATCTTCCAGGAATTGTGACTCTCTTCATCCTTCTGGTGCCAAGAGAGTAGCTGGATTTCTCTTAGTCACTGCACACATTCAGACTGCCTGCTATTGCTCCTAAGCACTGCAATTTTGTTGTTATTGCTAGATGGGCAATTAGTAGGAAATACTATCAATCACTCAAGCAGCTGGTTATAAAATTACCTGGTTTGGTTCTCGTAAATGTAATGAAGAACAGAAGAGGCTTTAGGATGAGGCCAGAGCAAGACATTCACATCAATTTGGGTGTGTTTTTCTAGGAACTGATTGAAGTAGTTTCCAGAATTTCAGAAAAAAAGCCTTAAAGTAAGACCAGTACTGGTTGTAGAAACTGAATGGTACTGGAGGGGACATTCTACAACAAAGAAATTTCCCCTTTTCTTTTATACTTTGTGTTCATCGTGACATTACACAGAGACTTGCATAATTTAAAGGTTAACCCCAATGTATTACTGGTTTTGTGTGCATCTACACCTCCTTTTCTCTACCAGATCTGTACAGGGTTTGTTGTGGAAGGGCTTGGGGTTACTGTCAACACCTGCTTACTCGGGCCAGAAAGTGCACAATTCTTTAAGTGGATAGCCTTGCTAACACTAAACTGCCTGAATAAATGAAAATTAAATCAGTATTTTCTTTACTACATTGCCAAATCCACCAAAAACAATAAAGTCCCCATTGCAGTTTTTCCCTGGGTGTTTACATTTAGTACAAAAGGGTGAATGGCACTCTTCTTATCCTTTCTGGTTTCCTCCTTAAGTTTGATTTTGCTGCTAATTGTACTGTTAATTTTACCATCTTTTTGTGCATGCCAGAAATTATTAGAAATGACCTTGGCTGTGTGGTTTTGTGAGGGCTGTGTGTGTGCAGCACAGGCTGGCACTGAGCTGATGCACTCTGCATGCTCTGAGCGAGTGCTGCAGAGCACGTGGAGCCCCGTGCTAAGGCAATGGTACAGCTAAATCAGCTATTAACAGCCCAATCTAATAACCTGCCTGGCTCTGGCTAGCAGAGTGGCATGTCAGGAAGATCTCTGCATGAAGATAAATCATGTGTCTCTTTCAGCACTAACGAGATCCGTTTACTTTGATGGATTTCTGCTGGCAGTCTGTAGCGATCTCCTTTGAGCTGCATGGATTAATATGTGTGTAATGGTTATAATAGCATCTTGACACTCAATAAAGACTCATCTTGGAGATGATTGATTTGGAGGCTGACAGGGACATGCTTTGTCAAAGGATGTAGGCCACTAATAATGGATTTCTTGGAGCATACCCATTTCCACAGGAGTTGGTGCTGCTTGCACTGGTTCAGAGTAGAAAATCCACACCTTGCCCTCCTCAAACCTTTTATCTCTTTGCAAACAAATCCTGCTGCAGGATTAGACACCTGGGCTGGCTTGGGCTGTGGTTGAGGCTCTGAGATGGTGTTATTAAATCAGCCCTAACAATGTTGGCTCCGCAGACAGGCAAGTTGAGAGTGTCCATGCCATGTTTTTTAGCACAGGTTGCACTCAGGGTGGATCCATGAGAACCAGCTTGGACCTGGAGGCGACAGCTCAGGGCTGTTTATCATAAATATCCTTGTTTTCCCACAAATTTTTTTTGCCTTAAGAGTCTTGAATAAATGGTCTTTTGACTCTGTGCTTGTGTCAACATTTTATCCATCAACGTGCTAAGCTAATCTTATTTTTGGACCAAATTCTTTTTCACCTTTGAGGAATGAAAGTGGTGGAGAGTAGAAAGTTATTTTGTCTCTATGTCTGTTTCAAGTCATGGCTTTGTGGCTAGCGTTGGAAGAGGAGATCACTTGGCTCAGTGCAGTGTTAATGAAATATGGAAGGTATCACCTTGATTTGCTCTGTGGGCTGGCAGAAAAATGTCTGCTCTCATTCTGCTCTTTTGGTGGCCTGTGGGCAAGACTGAATGGTCTGTGACGGTGTTTTCCAAAGAATGAGAGAGTGCTTAGCAAAATCTGGCTTTCTCATCACAGAGGTGCTCAGTATCTGTGCTGTTAACCTGGAACCTTTCACTGGTAGAAATAATAGCACTGCTGTTAATTTAAAAAGGAAATAAGGCTAGGTCTGGAGGTCGATTTTTAAAAAAAAATATTTATTTTATTTAAACCACTGGTCTCATTCTTGTTGTCTTCTTTCGTGTGGGTGTTTTGTGTTGTTTTTTTTTTTCTTGGTTTTTTTTTGGGGGATTTTTTTTTTTAAATTAGGAAAACTTCTCTGCTTCATGCTTTAAGATCAAGGAGCTTGAAGTCATTGACTATGAAAAAGGACACAATCTGCCCCAAAACTTGGCAGCTTGCCATTCTATTTATTTCTGGAGTCTTTCCCTGAAGGTTTTATCTGCAGGAGGTTGCAACACTCCACCCCAATGACATCCATCTTTCTCCCTGCTCCTGACCCAGGTCACTGCCTTTATCATGGGGGATATCTCCAGGTGAGGGGAATTTCTAGAGCTGCTCATGTTCAGACGCATCACAGCCCTACCTTTGTTCCTGGGGCCTGGAGTTCTGCAGAATGAACTGTGTTTGATGTGATTTTTTTTTTTTTCCCCACCAAGTCCTCCTCTGAATCAGTCCATAGTGGTGAAATTGAGGATGTCTGTAATAGTTGCTGTTATCTTGCTGTAACAGATACCTCTGACCTCCTCCCATGGTCCCTTCCTTTTCTGTCCATGTGCTGGGAGCTTGCAGGCTAAATGGCCACATCTGGAGAAGGGGATGGATTTTCCAGGCTGAAGCATTTGAGATCCACTGACAAACTCAGAGAGGGAAGGGGATTCAGCTGGGTGTTTTGGAGGTAGGACTCATCCCCAGATTCTGCCCCTCAAGTGTGAGCTGTTCATCTGTTAACCTGGGAATAGCAGCCTGGAAGATTTTGGTGGATGTAGGTTATTTTCTTGCCATGGAAGAAGAGCATTCTGTGGTTTTTGGATCCAGCAGTGATAGTGCTGTGTCACAGCCGACTGGCTGGAACACTTACTCAGACCTGGAAAAACTGGGATCTAAGCCTTTCTCAATCAAAGGGTTATTCCAGGAGATGAGAGCACAGTCAGGTTTGCTCTAAAAATAGTTGCCCAAACCCCCATTTCCTTTTGCAGTCAGGAGCCTGTGTGGCTGCACATGGTTTTGTTCTGCAGGGGGATGTCCATGTGTCCTCTCCAGATGTCATTCTCCGAGGGTTTGAGCACAAGTTTGCACCAACCCAAAGTAACCTTAGATGGGAGGGATCTTCCAGGGTACTCAGCTGAGATATGGGAACTGTCTGGGAGCAAAAGTTTAGCTGCTGATCTTGTTGTGTGCTGATAGAGCTAGATGGTAATAGATCATCAAGCATCTAAACAATTATATTGTACTTTTTTTCCTTATTTGATGGTTTCTGCTACATTTTGTAAAGATGCCTTGCAGTTCCCTTTTCCATTTTCCAGCTGCTTTCAGGCTCCTCTGCAGTTTTCAGTTTGAGGTGGAATTTTCTCAGCTTTCCCTTTGATTTTGCCTAGCTTAATTACTGTCAGTGCTGCACCCTTTCCAAAGAAAATGTCATGTGATTGAAAAGCCAGCTGTTCCTAAAAGTCATTTGGATGAAAAAGTACTCAGTGTTTGGACCACGGTTCCCATTTCATTGATGGGGAAACTCAAAGCACAGGGATGTGAGAGGACTTGCCTCCTGCTGGAATTCCAGCCTGGTCCTGGGTGCTCTGTGTCAAGCAGTAGCTGGGGTAACAGCAAGTGCAACTCCATCCAAAGATTAATAAATAAAGGTACCAATGAGCCTGAAACTGCAGGAGGAGGAGGAAGAAGAAACCACAGCTGTGATTTTGTGCTGTACTGGGTATGGTGAAGCTTTCCTGGGAGCAGTTTAGGGCTTCCCAAAGGGGAAGAAGCAAAACTGCAATAAAGCAATGACTCAACCAGGGCCTGATTCATGTTATGAGTAGCGGAAACAAAACAGAACTTGTTACAATGGCAGGTTACATTTACTCATCTAATCCAGCCCCTTTAATAAAGCATCATAATCTCAAAATCTACAACAACTCTTAGAAGGAAATACCTAGGGAGAAAAGCTTTCTTCATGTGAATCTCCAACCCATCTAACCCGTGGACTTCCCGTTAGTAGATTTGTGCTCCGTGAGAAAACAGCCACAATTTGCTGTCAATAGCAGCAATTTTTGCATTTTGCTTTTCTGGGTAGAATAAAATAATAATTACTGGTTGTTGGTGTTTTCTCATGAAAAGAAGATTGTTAAAGTAACAATTGAGTGCTGCAGTAGTGCCATCTAATGCACACTTAATTTTCATAAGTATTTTTAGATTCTGTGTGTGGAGATCAGTGGGTGGTTAGTGGCTTAAGTAATGTTCTTTAAAATTCCCAGTATGAACTATGGGGGGAAAAACCAGCTTAGAAATGAAATGCTTCAGTTGCAAAAATACAGCTTGCCTTTTTGGGGTTTTTTGGGGGGTTTTTTTGGGATGTGGTGGGTTTTTTTCGTTTTTTGTTTTGTTTGTTTGGGGTTTTTTTGTTTAGGTTTTTTTTTGTTGTTATTGTTTTTGTTTTCAGAAATGTTGAAATTTGTGAGCCAGCATGTTAAGAATATTTTTTCCCCTTTTTCAGTCCATTGTTGACAAGCATACCTGTTTCTGGTAGAGCTGATATCCCTTGGGGAACCTTCCGTACTGCCAACTAAACTCATGGTTTTCGTCTTGAAGTCTGGAATTCTGCGTTTGCCAGGGCTGTTTTCATGGTCCCAAATGATGACCAATTCCCCCAAACCAGACAGATTTCCAGAGCTTGAAATGGAAAAGAAAGTTGTCTTTATATGCTTACAACAATTATTTCTTTTTGGAAGGTAGATAGTATTTTTGAGATGATAACATAAGTGATCTTAATTCTTTTGAGCTTAAAGATTTTGTTCACTTCATTTCCATTTCCAAATATTGCTGAGGTCATCCATTTAAAAAAAGCCTTTGAAGGTAAATAGTCCATTTTAACAGGCTTACTTGGAGTGTTTCTGCTTTGCCTATACACCATCCACAACTGCTGGAGAAACTACTACCTAAAAAAGGTGGAGTTGTGTTAATACCAGCAAATCATGCTGAAAACCAGGTTCCTTGCCCAGATAGTTTTGGGGTTTAGTTCTGATGACAGCATTTGGGCCTTTTTAGAGATAATTGTGTTTCTGCTGCCAAAACTTCAGAGATGAACCACTCTAAAATCCCTTTCTGCGTTCTTTTCTAGTTTAAAGTGCAAAGTCAGGCTTGGCTTTTCCAGTGCACCTGTCCCATGGTGAGGCAGACTTGCTTTCTCCCTGTGGTTTGGAAAAGGGAATATGAGTAGAGGAAAGAGCCCTATCCACCTCCTTTACATCCCATTACATCTGAGACTAGAGATTTTTGAGATCCAGACAAGGGTGGCCTCTTTCATGAATGGACCAAGATGGAATGTTTTCATTTCCAATGGGCTTTAAGCCAAGTAAATATTAGTCGATCCAAACTAGTTTTGAAATTAAATTATTCTTATTTGTTGGAGCATTCCAGAGAATGGCTTTGATCTGTCTGTACTTTCACCAAAGGGATATTGGCAGGCTGGCCTCCCATTTCTAGCCATTTGGGATGAAAGAAGGGTTATAATAACCACCTTGTGTGGCAGTGATCCTGAACAGATGACATTTTTTGGACAATATTAAATGAATAAAGGTAAACATTCTTCAATTAAAATGTTTTTGGAGGCTGAATGCAATAGGGCTGTTGGAAAGTCTTCTTTGTGGGTTGGAGGAATTTGGCTGCATTTGTAACTGATTTTCTTTAAGTCCAAAAATCTTGGAAAGAGAGGGGTTTATTCTGTGCATTATTTCCTTTCCAAATAAATACGTTGCTTGAATAACTTAAAAAGCAAATTAAAATTGGCAGTGAACAATGATATTGTCAGTAACTGGGAGGTAGAGAGGTGTGTTCAAGAAAAAAGGAGGGTTTTTTTGCTTCTGAGATCACATCAGCACAGTGACCTGTACCAGGCACAGTGACTGAGATAGCTCAGGTGATACCTGCAGGGAAACTGAAGCACACAGCAATTAGGTAGCACATTATCAGTCTTACCAAAGGTATTTGGAGACAACTTAAAGTAAAGAATCCAACAAATAAGATGCTCAGTGTTCCACAGTCTTGGCTGAAGGATCCTCCAGAAGAGGTGGGAGCAGGATGGTGGAGACCCTCCCACCATGAAATGCTGCTTAGACACACTGAAGAACCTTTTAAATTGATACCAGCTTATGATAATTTGTGCTCTCCCTAGACTTAAACAATAACTTAAATGAAGTGAATTAAAATCTGAGTGGAACAACTGGCTTGGAAAGATCTGCTGGAGGTCACTGGTCTGACCATCTTCCACCTTCAGAATTAGGTCAGGTATCTAAAGAAGTTCAGCTATATGTCTAAGTTCCAGTTTAGATTTCAGGTTATGTGGAACCTCTGGTGTTGAGGTTTCTTACATGTATTTACTAGGTTTTCTGTGAATAACTAAATATACAAATTGTCATTTGCAATATTGATGCAAATTAATTTGCTTTTCCTAGGAATGTGAGTAGTTTGCATGGATAGACAGGTGCCTTCTCACAAAAACTCTATGTCAATTTGCTTTGATTTCACAAAAATTAGGCTAGCTGTACTTGACTTCTGAGTTAAATAAAAGTTACTATGTTAAACACTCAGTGCTGTGTGTTCTGAAGTGTCACCTGCATTTTAAATCTGTTTAAGTACTTTGTATGTTCATGCCTTAAGGGAGAAATGGTTTGAACAAAGACACATATAAAAAAAACAAAGCACGAAGGGTTTGTAGGTTAAAACTCAAGCTTTTACTTTTTTTGAACATCAGCTCAAATCTGGATCCATTTGCTTGAAATGGAATATTTAGTTTTCAACTCAGCATGAACTGGTCATGCTTGAATTTAAAGCTTGATTTATTTCTTTTTGCACCTGTTTTTATTTTAACACTGACTCTATACAAGATAGACTTTTGCTACATGGTTCCTTCCTCCCCA
Source organism: Hypocryptadius cinnamomeus (assembly GCA_013400635.1). NCBI lineage: Eukaryota > Metazoa > Chordata > Aves > Passeriformes > Zosteropidae > Hypocryptadius > Hypocryptadius cinnamomeus. The sequence continues at coordinate 50,611 of VYZP01043154.1, forward strand.
GCTGGAAGTCTGGTCTGATATTATCGCGTGAGACCTTCTTAAAATTTACATTTGTAACTCTACAACCTCTGAAAATGCAAAATACACTCTCTGCTCCATTAGGTTGTGGAGTTTTGTTGTTTTTTTGGAATTTGTGGTTTTCTTTCCTGTGTCACAGCATTGACCAATATTTGATTTGAAGACCAGTGGCTGGTCGTGAACTTGCCCCGCAAAATCCTGTTTGTATAAAACAAGGTGCAGTCCTGGCCCTGGCAAGAGGTGCCAGATGGGCTGGATCAAGGGAGAATTGGACATCAGCTTGGAGGAGGAAACGTGAAAGAAGCTGAGGGAGAGAAGAGGGAGACGTGAGGCAGAGCGTGGGAAGCGATGCTAAGGCGGGACGGATGTACGAGAGGGCCTGGAAGTCTGGGAATTTTCTACAACAGTTGTATTTGACAAAGAGAAGGGATGAACTCAGTGATCTTCAAGGGGAGGTTTTAAAGGAAATGACATGTGTATTCTCTTGAATATGCAAATCAGAGTTACATAATCTGCAATAACAATAATAATAATAAAATCTTTTCCAGACTTGCAGCTGTAACCATATGCTCAGTGGGGTGGTGGCAGAGAGCTGGCAGCCACAGCTGCTCTGTAAAACTGGGGCATCCACCTGGTTCTGATCTCCACAGACAAGGGACAGAAGGTCATATCACAGACTGTTGTTCTCAGTACCTTGTAGTTTATATAATTTTTTCAGGCTAATAAACAAAGTATGGGGAGACCCCAGCAGCATTTAAAAGATGTGTAGATGTGGCACTTGGNTGTCAAGCACTGGAACAGGCTGCCTGAAGCAGTGGTGGTATCACCATCCCTGGAGGTATTTAAAACCTGTAGATGTGGCACTTGGGGATGTGGTTTAGTGATGGCTTGACAGTGCTGGGTTAACCTGATGCTCTTGGAGGTCTTTTCCTACCTAAATGAGTCAATTACAATATTTTCATCAAATGAAAATCCTTCACTTAGCTCTGCAGTAATTGTAAGCCATCCTCTTTCCTTGCTTTTCCTTCCCATGGAATCCTGAAATTGGTTCATATTGCCCCTGTTCTTTCCTGTGCAGATGTAGGAATTTCAGGTGTATTTACTACCCTTTGCTGGGTTATCTGTGATAACTGTGTGCGCCCTTTATAAATATAATTTTCCCTGAGAGCAAAGATGAGCTGAATGATAAAATATGCTGAGATACTGAACTAAACCCTCCATAATACTAAGCAGGAGAGTTTAACTAACAGATCATGAGAGTTTTTTTCTCAAGGCTTGAGGAACTGCTGTATTTGCATGAGCTTATGGATGAGTGGGAAGAGCTACCACTATCTGTACCACCACGGTTATTGTTTCTTTGTAAGGAAAGTGGAAAAAAAATCTCAGTTGATATGAAAATTTGGTATCTTTGTGTATTTATGGATTGTAGATGAGAGATATGTTCAGTGATCAGGTTGGATCTCTGGTTGCAGTGCTAGCTTGAACAAGGGAAAGGTGAGTGCTCAAGCAAGGATTAGAGCATTTTTTTTCAAATTTCTGAGGGCAGAGGCAATTTTGGCCACTATCTCATTTGTGTTATGTACGTCTGTATTCTGATATATATTATATATGTAAATATTCTGTTGTATATGTCTATATATGTGTGTGTGTACAAAAACCCCTGTGTGGGGTGTGCACATCTTTGTCAAACTTGATGTGATTTCACCATATTAAGTTGTTATTTTGAAAATACCTTGGAGATTCATGCATGTCTCTTCCCAGAGCTGCATTCAGGATGTTTCCTAGATGTTGGCTGGCTTTGGTACTGAGGTTGACTTGCATATCTGAAAATTAGGATGGGCACCGAGTCCTGTGAAAGGAGTGTATGAATGAAGAGTGTGAACATTGTAGGAAGAGTAATTTCAATTTAGATGATGTAGTTCTTGGTCATGTAAACCTGATCTTGTTTCTTGTCCTTTTTCCTAGGGTGACTCTGTTATTACAGTGCAGCTGACTGAGGAAGATAAAGTTGAAGATGATGTAGTTTTTTATTTGGTCTTCACTGGATCAACTGTCCAACACTGCACAAGCACGAGAAAGATTAATCCTGGGAGTCTGGAGACAATTTCTCCTGGTAAATAATTGTTTTTCTTTGCATATCAATGTATCAGTCTGTGAAATTTGGTTACTACAGGTGGACTGGAAGGTAATGCTGTTTGCTTGGTTGTCTTTTTCCTCATTTACACATTCACAAGGAGCAGAACACATGGTTTGGATGACTGCTTTTGCCTTTTTAAAACTTCTTACTTGATTTTACTAGAATTATGTGACTTTGAGATTGCAGTTATTTAATATGTAACTTTGAGATGCTATTGTAGAAAACTCACAGTTACACATACACATAGTAAAAGGCTTTTAAATGCAGCAAAGATGGTGGAAGATATATTTGTAAAGTTACAGATGCTATTGCCCAAATGGTGGACAGCCCAGTAAGTCTTAGCTCCACTCATGTTCTGCTTGACTCGATGAGGTTCATTGCTGTCTTCCTGGTGAAATACAACCATTTCCCCTAAATCCTGTTCAGCTCAGAGCTCACAGATCATTTCTGGAGCTCTTGCAGTACAGGTGATGTGCTGCTCCGTGCCGTCTCTCCATGGCTGGTTCAGATGAGGTGGGTTTCCACATGAAAGCCCACCTCTGCTTTTATCCTTTGTGCCACCAACAAAACAAAACCAATCAGCATTTCTCTTTGGTGACTTCAGGACCGTGGGAATGAGCATGTTCCAGGCTGCACTCCTCACCATTAACCTTTCATTCTGACTTGTTGCTATGCAGCACATTGCTACCAGTGTGAGAAAAACTCCTGACATTTTCACTACACACAGTGTAACTCAGGCCATCAAGTGTTTTTCTTGGGTTTGTCTTTTCATCTACCTCCTCTAAGTTTTGTTTTGTGACAGATGCACATGGAGTAAAATTTGGCGTTGTTTTCTCTTGGGAATGAGTAGCTAAAAGTCGGCCACTCAGTTTTTTTTCCATTTCCTCCTCTTTTTGTGCTGTTCATGTTGTTCAGTTGGCTTGGGAAGAGAAGCCTTTTTATGGCTACTGATGACTGGAGCCCCGTGCAATCAATTAGATTAGTGCTTATTTTCTCCCAGAAGAGCAAGAGGGGGTGACTCCTTCCTTGCTTTTGTGTGGTGGGCGTGGGGCTCTGCCAGCCCTGCTCAAAATGACTTCACCTCTCCCTCGGGGCTGTGGCTGCTGCGCCAAGAAAGGAACTGAAAAGCTTCAGTGTTCCCTCCAGCCCATGTGGGAGCCAGCCTGCTGGATGGGATTTCCGGGCAGGAACGACTCTTTCCCATCACTGCTGCCCTTGCAGCAGTGCTGGATGTGGCCAGGGCGGTGGCTGCCAGGTGGGACCAGAGTGATGCTCTGGGCACTGCCTGTCCTGCCAGCCCCAGATATAACTGAGTCACTGGGGAGGGCTCCCTGCATCTCCTTTGGGTGCTGTTAGTGGGAAATCTGACACTGCTCATGATTCAAAAGGAAAATAAGGAATTTCTCTCAATTATTCCTTTAGCAATAATGGATTGTTTTGTTGGTGGTTTTTTTTTTACCCAATGTAGTCATGATCTTGTGGCGTGTGAAGCTGGACCAGGATGGGTGCTGTCCCAAAACACAGCTTGTTTCAGACAGAGTTTTAAGGGACCTTTCAGGAAGGTAGTCTCATTCCTGCACTGTCCTGGGATGTGGTGCAAGGAAGAGGTGACGTCTCAGATGTAAAATAGCCATGTGGCTAACACCCTCATCTATGCTTATCCCTCATTTTGGTGAGACTGTCTAAGAAAAAAAATACTTCCGTGATGGAGAGGTTGTTGGGGAAAAGCAAAGCAAGAAATGGGAAAAGGCTAATTTTTTTCATCCCCTCTGACACCGGTGCATTTGTCCAGTGTTGTTTCAGCACTGACTACACTGATTTCAGTGGAAGTATGACTTATTTCAGTGCAGCTCTTCCTCCTCCTCCTTCCTGGACGCACAGTGAATCTGTAATCATGTGTTTACTCTGTATGTTCCACAGTTGCCTTGGCGATGGCTGTGGTGACTCAGAGCGTTATTTGACCTCGGAGGGATTAGCCATGAACAACGCACAGTGTGTGTGAGACCAGCCCTTGTTCAAACACCCAGCCCTGGGCACTTAGCAAGTGCTCTGCAAGGAAACTCCTGCAAGCAGCTTTTAGCCAAAATCTCACCCTTTACTTCCAGCATCTTTAATTTGTTCGTGTGATGCAAGGAGTGTTGCATATCCCTGTGAGCACAGCAGCTCCTGGGGACAGCTCAGGTGCACTAAGGAAGGGCTGATTCACTCAGGAGTGAGTGAATCTCTGCCTTCCTCGAACCTCCTCTGCATCCCTTCTGGACTCCAAGGCTCTTCCCTCATTCTTGCTCCAAGTCCTCAAAATTTCATGTGGTCCCCAGGAGACTTCAGATGACGTTCATCAGCAGATGGGGTGAAAAGGGCGATGTAATTCTGTTCAAGCTGAAATAAAAACAAGCCCACATTTGTAATTTTTGTTTCTTGAGTTTTTCAGTGGGTTTCTTGATGTACAGAAATGTAAAAGACAGACAAATTATTTCATTATATTTGCTACCAAAATGAATCAGAATCTTTTAGCAAGGCTTTCAAATAAAATCACATTTTAAAAGAAATCTTAACAACATAAAGTTCTTTTAGGTGAAAAATTAGAGAAAATGGAATGGAAATATAAGCTGTCAAAATACCCCATAAATTTTCATTGTTTGTGAAAATTCTCTGTATCCTGAAAGACTTTACCTAAATAAAAGCTTATCACTGCAGAATTAAATTACTGCTGCATCTTATATAATTACTAGAGCAATCTGTTTCTTTCCTATGCTTTTTTTATCATCAGCCTTAAACACTGAATATATATATATATATATATAGTCCATACTACTGTTCAAATGTGAGCTTTTATTTCTGTATAGAGTAAAAGAAAGGACTTATGATTGTAAATTTCTGGGAGCAGCTTTCCTTTACCTGAAGATGTGGATAAATGCAGATTCATCACTTCTGTAAAGTACAGAATACTTACCTTTATTTATGCACTTGTCCTGAAGAATGGGATGGATTATTTTATCCTGCCCTGCTGTTGGCTGTATTAATTTAAGGAAGGTAATTTCCTCTTGTAAGAAACAGATTCTCGTCTGAGCTGATCAGTCATAACTTGAAGGGTCAAAATTAGCTACTGAAATTCAAGAATTAGCCAGGAGATGATGTTTTGTGGGCTTTCAGTACCTCTCTTGCCAGCCTAAGGACACGCCACGTTGCATCATCCAAGCAAGCTTTTGTTTGTCTCAGTGAAAAGCTACCAAAACCTCATTTAACTGTTGGCTTTACTGTCACTGTTACAGTTCTATTTCTAATTAATCTGGTTGAAATTCTCCCTAATGGAAGCAGTTTTCCTCAGAACCAGAGGCACTGTGGTTCAGAATTTCAAGCATTTTCACGACAGCACAATTTCAGGCACTGCTGTGTCAGACACAGCATTAAGGTGGCAGGTGGAGGTGTAATGGCACTGGCACTGCTCCAGTGGGGATCTCAATGCAAAAGCTTGGCCACTGGAGTGTAGTTGTTAAGAAAGCATCAAAAGTCTGAGCAGGGAAGGAAGTAGAAAAATGATACCATCTCTGCTGCTGTGATTAACTGTTGCTGGCTGCTGAATTTGTCCTGTTGGGGATGGTTATGTCCTCTCAGGTCACAGATGCTTGTCCTGCTGATGTTGGTCATGAACTGAGCTTTTTAGCAAGTCCTTATTCCTACAGCAGCTGAGAGTGCCATAATCTCAATGCATTTTTTTCTTCCCACCTTTTCTGCAGGGTAGGGAGGGTAACTGAGGCCAAGCAGATTGCATGTGGTAGGGAAGGAAATCTGTGCAAAGCAGGGAAGTGAAACATTCATTGCAAGACAGCAGCCTCATCTCTTGTCTCTGCTAGAGCAGCTTTTTTCCCACTGGGAAAAAACCCAACCCAATAATAAAAATCCTCAAATCATGATCTGGCAAGCAAACCAGCAGAAGAAGGAATGACCTCATCACTGTCCACACAAGGCAAAAGTCCCAACCACAGCTTGCTGTGGCCAGTGGAGGCCTCTGAGCATCGGGAAATTCTTGGGGAGATCTGGGGGAGTTTTCTTGCAGGAGCTGATGTGCTGGGAGCTCCAGTATTTGTGTGGTGCATTTATTGCAAAAGTTTGCATGCCATCACCATAGCAGCTGTATGGTTGGACATGTATTGTGCTTTGCATTTAACGACTGGTGGTCTGGAAAGCGTGGGAGGCACAGGGGAAATTTGAAATGAAATTTCAAACAGGGAGAGACAGTCCAGAAATCCAGAGCTGCAGCAGCTCCTGATGAAATAAGTGAAGGGTAAGAAACACCCTGTCTGTGAGCCAGGTCACCAAAACAAGAAGCAAATTTTGTGAGATGTAATTGCCTTGGTGAGTACTGTTGCAATGTGTTGTATCACTCTGAGCTCTGTAATACCAATATCGCTTTTCTTGTGTTTGTTGAACCCAAAAGGTGCAGGATTCTTGTGTGGGTTTCAAAGGGGAGGAGAATCAAAACTGGAAGTAGAAGAAGGGTCTGAGAGACTGTCTGTCTGCTGGTATCTGCCTGCCAGCAGTTTCCACAGGGCTGACACATTCCCGTTGACTCACTCTCAGCTTTCTCCCCATCCTTAAGTTAAGGCAGAGAAGCAGCTTCAGTCCTTAACTTGTTCTTAATCCCATAGCTCTCAGAGTTGTTGTTTTTTGGGGTTTTTTTTCTCCTTACTTTCTTTCTGCTAGTTAAAAGGATAGACAAAAATTAATTTTACTTAGCTTGGAAATGCCTTCATTTCAAACTTGTCTTTTACTGTGAAATCCTTTACATATGGTGATGCTTTATTAATGTCTACCACAGGCTGTGTTTTCCCCTAAGAAACAACTCTTCATAGAAAAAGCTGTATTTCATGAATTACAATCTTTGTACTGGTAGACCATAAGGGTAAACAAGTTGCATAACAAATGGACACTTGGCAATAAAATTTGAAAATACTCTTAATTATGAAACAAAAAACCCCTTAAAATAGACTAAAACAGCATAGCCAAGAAGACTTTTTGCAGTTCATCCTCTTTGGTGTATTTAATTGCTTGAGGCAGTGTAATTAAAAGGAAGTGATGCCAGTACTAGATGACATCAGTCACAGGAAAAAGTGATTGAATCTGTGTTGAAATTATTTAAGATGTAATGTGTGGGGTCTTACACTTCTCTGGGTTTTTAGGGCACCTGCAGTGTGTAAAGGCCTTTAAAAAAGTCTTTACCCACTCTTCAATCTCTCTTTCACCTTTCCAGTGAAAGGTTTGAAAGGAAAAGCCGAGGCTCCTGTCCAAAGCTGGTGCTGTGCCTGTGTATTTCATAAGGCTTCCTGTGTTGCAAGAGTGAATACAGTAACTGTGTACATTTCACAAACACACTTTCAAAGACGGGCTCTGATTTTCAGAACCAGAACTCAGGATTTCTGAAGCAGAAAAGAAGCACTTTTTGGATGGTCACAGGAGATCCCTTGCCTTCCTTTACCACAAGCCACCAGATGACAGCATCTCTTGGATGCATCTTGGATGCAGTTCTGACATCCTTCATGAGGTTCACAACATTTGTTGTCTGGTTTTCCCGTCCTTAAATCTTTATGTAAGACCTCTTTCAACCCAGCTCCACCATGGTGACTTGGAGGATGCAATTAGTCTTTAGTCACCTACCAAGCAAACCCAAACATCTCTTTCCAGCAGGGCTTTAAATAGCTGCCCAGGCTGGGGGCCCATTGTTTGATAGCTCCAATGTGAATTCTGAAAATAGGAGGTTTGGACAGGATTTCCACTTTTGGAGGAGTAGGAAATGAAATCATCTTTTAATAAAGCTCTGTTTAAGGGTATTTTGTCTCCATGTAGGCCTTGTTAACCAAGAAGAAGTCAAGAGTTGAGCTGCTGCCCTTTTAACTGCACCCCAGATCACAGGCACAGGTAGCAATTAGATGGACAGGTCTAAGCTATACATTAACTTATCTGCTAATGACTTGCAGCTGAGAAATCTCCCCCTGTTCTCATGCTCATTGATCTACATCAGTACCATGCAGAGGAAGCAGTGCTATCATGCTGATACATCTCATCTCTTCAGGGATAAGAACAGACAGCCCAGAGCACCGTGTCTTCATTTTTCATTCTCATATTTTCCTCAGAGCAAGCTTCATTAAGTGTCCCCATTCATTCCCAGTAAGAAATTCTTCAGTTCAAGAGCTGTTGTCTCATTTAAAATAATTTTTAAAGTGTGGTTTGATGTGTAGGTGAGGAATTCACTTCATAGCAGCAGAATTAGTTGGTGTACCCATCTCTGCATAGATTGAAATAGTTTTTTAATTTCTGTATTTTTCCTGCAATATGTTGGTATTTCTCAAAACAGCTCCAAGTCAGGAGTTGTTTCCAAGCTACATTTAAAGTAACTGAGGAGCAAAAGGAGAAATGAGATAAAATGCAGTGTTGCTGGAGTTAAGGGATGGGTTATTTGACTTTTATCACAGACAGCATACAAATGACCACATCTGATACTGTGGCAAAAAAAAAAAAAAAACCAGTGAAGAAAGGAAGTGTAGCCATGCAGTCTGAGATGTCAGCTAGAGAGAAACACTTAAGTTTGTGAGGAGAGTTAAAACTTGAACAAGGATACTGCTGGATGGTACAAGCATGACAATAATTGAGTATTTCATCATTTCTATTGCTATTTGGCCAAAGGCCTTGATTCCTGGAGAAGACTGAAGGCCATCAGAAGGGTTGCTGGGCAGTGTTGGGAACCTGATGGCATTGTAATGCATGGAGATTTCTCATCCCTTCTCTGAGGTGCTCTTATCTGTGTGGTTTACTCAGTTACAAGTGTTTTCAGCCTATGGAAATGCAAACCTTTGTAAATAGGCTCATTGCTCTTCCTGACTGTTGTGGTTTAACCCCAGCCAGCAACTAAGCCCCACACAGCTGCCTCTTGTGCCATGGGGAAGAAAATTGGAAGAGCAAAAGTGAGAAAACTTCAGAGTTGAGATAAAGCCAGGTTAATAGATAAAGCAAAAGCCACATGCAAACAAAGCAGAACAAGGGATTAGGTCACTACTTTTCATGGTCATGCAGGTGTTCAGCCATCCTCAGGGCAGCAGGGCTCCATCACATGTAGTGGAGATTTCCTCCTTCTTTCCCCAGCTCTGTACACTGACATTGGGATATCCCTTGGGTCACTTGGGGTCAGCTGTCCTGGTTGTGTCCCCTCCTAACTGCTTGTGCCCCAATCTTCCTCTCTGATGGGGTGGGTGAGAAGAAGAAAAGGCCTTGGGTCTGTGTAAGCAATGCTCAGCAAGAAGGAAAATATGCCTGGATTCTCAAAACTGTTTCCATCAAAAATCCAAAGCAGCCCCAAGCTAGCTACTGCAAAGAAAATTATCTCTATTCCACCAAAACACCAAAACCAGCCCACTGACACACCCAGAGATTTTTCTTTTTCCCCTTTCAATGTCAGACATTTTTCTGTTGCACATCTAGGCAGGTGTAGGAGGGGGTTCCAGCAGTCCATAGTGGATGGACAGAGCTGATGGAACCACCCTGATGGCTGGTGAGTGCATAACTTGGTGCTTAACCCATGTTAGGTGAAAGCCCTGCTGCCTGCCAGAGGGAGCAGAAAGGTGAGGCACAGGAACAATATTGGCTGTTCTGGCACTGCCTGGAGCTTTGTGTGATTGTGAACAAGTTACTTAACCTCTTGAAAACAGGTTTGGTTTTGCAGTGATAATCACTTACCTCCTGAGAGTGCCAGAAAGCTCAGCTCCCTTCTGGTAGTGCTCTGGGACAAGGGCTGTAGAAGTTCAGACATCAGTCCAGGCCATTGCATCTTTGATGTGGTGAGGAGAGTTGCCCCACTGATGGTTCCTTCAGAAGGTTCCTGTACTGGGGACATGTTTGCTCACACTGTTCCAGCAGACATTTCAAAGCAGGGGGGCAGAGACCTCTTGAGCAATCTTTCTAGTATTGTCTGTTCTTGTTACATACTGGCTCCCCTTTCATTTGAACTGCTTGCCAAAAGTCAGAACCTGTCCCACATTCTTGCCCCCACTTCTGACATCTTCTCAGATGTGAGGAAGCAGAACATCAAAGCACTGCAAGCTGTTGCCCTTCTGAAGAGCATTCCCTAGGGTTTAGCATGATGCTTGTTTGATCCTGTTAGATAAAAATGGATTGTCAGGTCTATCACTTTCTCTTCTAGGCTGCATTCAATATCTGGGCAAGTTTCAGTAGAATCCTTGCTGGCCACAGGTCAGGATATGGTCTTTTTATCACCTTCCCTTGTGTTGCATTTTGCAGCTGGTGTTTAACACACACTCCATCCAAGGGAACTTTGTGTACATCCGTGATGTGCTGCTTTAAGGAGACCACACGTCTTGACAGAGGTTTCTGTAGTTGTTGTCTCGATGGAGGAGCCTTTGCTGTCCCACAGCAGAGTTGTTTGGCATTGTGACAAGGAAGTGACTGTCCCAAATGGTTTCTCTGTAGCTGCTCGTGGGCCATTTTGGCCTGCTGCTTTAGTCCTGAAAGTCTGCTGGCAGAGTGGTTGTAATCTAGGTTATTCTGCAGATGGGATTCTTATGGGAATAGGCAGAAAATATTTTTTAAAAATTGAATAAAAGGTTTAGCTGTCCTCATGCTATTAAGAAAGCTTTTAACTGTGTTTGTTTTTTTTTCAAACTCTGCATTCTAGCAACCTTCCACTGCTCTGAGTTAGGGAGAGCCCATCTTGCAGGATTTGAGTCAGTTCCTGTAGGCTGGCACAGTCCTCTCACAGTGTGCATGGAGATCACTGCTTTTGTGGAGGCTGGAAACAAAATGTCTTACCTGCTCCATGTGTGATGTCTTTAGGAAGATCAGCAAAGCAGGAAGGTGTAGGGGGAGGCATGTACAGTTCTAAATGGCCTTAAAGGCAGTTCCTTCAAAGTTGTATCATCCTCCCCACTTCTCCCTTGAGCATTTGGGGCTTTTACTGTGAGGATGAGCAGAATCTGTGGATGGGTTCCATCTGGGCAGCTGAGTACTAACACAGTAATGTATTAGAATGCACATGCAGTATTTCCAAGAGCCGTAGAAGTTCTTCTTACCTCTATTCTTCAAACCAACAGAACTAGTGAATCCACTCCTTAGTTTTCACATCATCCTCTTGCTGATAGGTATTTAGTGCTGGAAGGAAAGAAGTTTTCTCACCTTTCAGCTTCAGAGCATCCTGGTTGTATTGAGCAGTTGCAGCAACATCCCTGTGTGTTTTCCTCCCTTTTTCCACTTGCCTTTGATACCTTTCCAGCTGCATTTGCTCTCCTTAGGAAGCCACAGCCTCATCTCTGACAATTTTGGTGTTACCCACAGTGTCCTAATAGCAGTTTTGACCTTTCAATTAACTTCAGGATTGCCTCTTTCAGTAGACAAAATCTGTACAGATGCCAAAAGCCTCAGAACAGATTTGTGAGGTTGGCTGAAAGACCATGAAGATTAGGGACATATTTTCCCTTTTGTCAGGGAAATCAACAGCAAAAGGCCCCAACAGAAGAAGGAAACTTTCCCACTGACCACAAATAGGGGCTTAAATTGAATTTTCAAGCCTTTAAAAATAAATCGTCATTTTGTATTTAATTAATCAGGGTTTCGTGAATGTGGTAGTATGCTGAGGTCATGGGCGAAAAAAAGCTTTTCCAGTAATTAGTGCAGGGTCCATGCTGTTCTGGCAAAAACAGCCATGATGTCAGTCTGAGGCTGGAACAAGAAACTGTACCACACAGTGAACTTGAAACACAAACCTTATTATTGAAGGGGCATGTCTGACAACTACAAGTTCTGGTTGTGTTGGACATGCAGTATATTTTTCCTTTTAAAATTCCCGAAAGGTGTTTGGTTTGGTTTGCTGTTTGGGTTTTTTTCCCCCTCAAGTTTCTGAGTCAATGAAATTGCAGCCTGCCTCCTTTCCCCTGTTTCCCTGCCCTAAATAAATAATGAAATTACCAGACTTCCAACCCTCTTGTTTTGTAAATATGGAAAGTGGCCATTACCATGATTTTATTTAGCAGAAGCAACTTAGTTTTTAGTTTTGTTGTGTGAACCCAAATGCAAGGGGCAGGTGCAGCAGTGAGCACACACAGGGCATGCCCAGGCAGGTCATGCTCTGGTAGCCATGTAGACCTTTGTTTTAGGTGAAATTTCAATGTTTTCAGTGCAAGCCAAGTATTGTGACAACATTTGGAGTATGTAGTTTTGCAGCACTTCGATTCCAGTTTCTGATGAGTTATTGGAGTCCTGCAGAGCTGCAAAAGAACAGTTTGTCCATATAATCTGGCTTTAGGTATGTTAGCAAAATCTTTTACTTAAATTACTTAAAACTCTTGAGATTGCTTGTTGCTGTATAGCTTGGGTGGCTTACAGTTCTTGGCTTATACTGGGACAGAGAAGAGTTATACATCTTTTCCTTTTAAAATCTATAAGAAATACTTATATCTGATGATACATATAAATTCCAATTACAATGTTATTTTAGAGTTGTGACCCTCAATAACTTGGTCTTATTAGATTTAATGCAAAGAGTGTGTGTGTCAAAGGAATTGCTCAGTTGTATTTCCTCAACCCATGCAATTTTTCTTTTTTTTACCATTTGTCTGAATTTTGTTTTGCAGGCCATGACTGCTGCGAAACAGTGAAGGTGGCACTTTGTGCCTCTAGAGAAGGTCACCCCGTTCTGGTTGTGGCAGAAGAGAGTTTCCAGTTTGTCCAGGATGAAGCCTACGATGCCGCCCAGTTTCTGGCCACCTGTGCTGGCAACCAGCAGGCGCTGAATTTCACACGCTTCTTGGACCGGTCAAGGCCACCTGCTGCAGACGTGGACTTTTTGGATGAGAAAGTGGCCTTGGCATTTCGACACCTGAAGCTGCCGGCAGAATGGAACGTGCTGGGAGCAGACCAGTCCCTGACCGGTGAGGACTTGTGGGGCACAGTGAGATTTGCAGGTTGGGAGAGAGGTGAAAAGCATGGGATAAAGGGTTCCCTGCCTTGAGAGCCTGACATGTACCTTCCAAAGGGTGTGGTGGCCTCTGTGCTCAGAGATGGGATGTGATGTCCATCCACATCCCATATCTTGCCCTTCAGCCTCCTTAAAATATGTAAGGTATAAAATTTATAAAATACATATTTGTAACTTACGATTTCTCCTGTTATTCTCTTATGAAATAGCACAAGCTGACAGTATTTTCACATATAGCCTGAAAACGTTTTTTTGTGTGTGTAACACTGGCATGTGTATCAGCATAGTGCTGTATGCTGATAGAACCCTGTGTGTAGAATATCTGATGCTCCTGGAAATAACCTTGTGCCAGAAATTTGGCATATGTAGTAAATGTTGGCTTTATAGCACAGGTGCAAAACGACTGTGACATGAAAAATACATGTGATTTTTCTTGGAGAACTTAAGACTCTGGCCCTGAGGGTTTGTATCACATCCCTGGTTGCACACAGGATAGGTTAACACTGCAGTTTCCCAAAATAAGCCAGGACAATTTTGCAAATAAGGGAAGGGTGGGAAAACTTGACCCTTAACGACAGCAGTGAAGGCTACTGAGAGCTTATAAATAAATCCCAAGGCTGGCCCAAAGTCTCTGGTGGCTGCTGAAGCAGAAGTGCTGAGGTGTTCAGAGTGCTGTGGTGTGTCAGTGTCCTTGGAGTTCTGTTTATTTTGTCACAAGGGGGTAAAAGGAAAAGCACGTGGCACCAGGAGACTAGTTCCAGTATGTACAAATACTTGCTGTAAATTTCCAGGGTATTTTGGCAAACAGTTTCACTTCAGGAATGTGACTGTGTGGCATCTGTTATCTTTTATAAGATGCAATGGCACAAACACTTGAATAGGGTTGGGATGTGGCTTGCTCGGCGCAGCAGGCTCAGTTCTGCTCACTGCAGCAGGGTTTTCCACAGGAAATTTTCCTGCTTTATTTTTCTCCAGCTTGCTGAGTGCATTTTTAAAGCTCAATACAAGGACAGACAATTCCCTTATTAGCAGACGTGAAAATATTTGAGCATATTTAATGGCTCCTTGATAGAAATTCAGCAGCTGTCATACATTTACAAGGAGATAACACTTCTTTTCCTCTGTGTGGAAGTGACGGATGTTTCTTTCTGCATTTGAAAAGTGTTGTGATAATGCAGACATTTCTGGTTTAAGTGATATAAATATGGTCACAATGATCTTAACAAAAACTTTGAAACTCTGAGTTGTTGGTGATTTTGCAGGAAGGCTAAGATCTGCCTTTTTTTTTTTTTTTTGACTTCGATTATTCTTTGGAAAATCAACACATAGGGAAACCAGGCCATAAGATTTAAGCTGGTTTGCTCAGCATGTGTTTGTGTGCCTGGAAGTTGTGGTTATGCAGGGTTCTGTATGTTAATGGACTTGTGGAGCATCCACAGTGAGAAGGGGGAGCTCTGTAGTGCCAAATTTTGTAACTCTTGAGTGTTTTGGCATCTTGTAGTGAGGTGTGCGTAGATAGACGTGAATAAATATAATGTCACTAAATGCAAATTTAATTCAAGAATATGAGCGCTGTCAAATATGTTCCTTTCTGTTAGAGGCAGAGTTATCTGGTAGTTTTTTTGCGGGGAGATATTTACACATGGGGAATTTGGGGGAATTTTTGTGATTGTGACAGGATTTGCATACAGAAGCATCCTTTTGGTCACGAAACTCTGTGGGATGCAAGAGATGCCCCTGGTTTATGATGGAGTGCTAGATTAGAAAAACCTCTGTGCTAAAATATAGTAGCCTTATACTGGTGCTTGTGTGTTAATTTGTGTGTGGGAGAGAGAAAAGCACTGCAAAGATTGCACTGTAGCAGTGTTTGAACAATGAGGCACATTCTGGCCAATGCCTGCAGTGGGACACCCTGTCCTGCGCTGCTTCACTACCTATGAACAGCTACTGCAATTCATGCTTCACATTTCCCTAAATGTCAGCAGCAGATAACTTCAAATAACCTTCTAGAAGGAGAAAATACTGTAGAAATGAGAACAAAAGAAAATGTCAGATCGCTTCTTGAAAGATGTTTAGCTCTGCCTCTGAGCTGGCACGTCTCTTTGGGCTCTTGTGGGCTGGAAACAAAACGCTGCTGTTCAGCAAAACCTCTGAAGGCAGGAGCGAGCCGGGAGCCTCCGCCAGCTCCCCGAGTGCCACAGCCTGATGGGGAACTGCTGCTCAGAGGAGGCTGCTGTTGTCAAACATGCTGAAAGGTTGATTTTCCAAAGGCCTGAAGTAGAAGTCTAACTTTTGCAAAAGTTAGGAAGTAATGGCTTTCTGCAGGCAGAAGCTGGGTACAAGATCTACTGCTGAGCACAAATCCAGGCTGAATTTTGAGGTGGGGGTGGCTTTGTGTGGAGGCTTCTCCTTGCTTGTGCCTGCAGCCAGCCCTGGCCAGGCTTCGAGCAGAGGGCAGGGAGTTCACTGCTGTCACCCCAGAGGGCAGAGGGGCTGCTGAACTTCCACCCACCTCAGTCTCCTGAGGCTGTTGAACTCTGTTGTGTCACTAAACAGACACAACTGCAGAACAGGGGATGTGAGCACCTAGGATACCTGACATCAGAGGTGCTTGGGCTCCATTCTCTTGCTGGGACTGGCAGAGGGTACTCAACATTTGGTGGGATGAGCTGGGAAGCAGAAGAGAGCCCAGGACAGTGTGTGGCTGGAGAAGAGCAGTCCCTGAGACCCAGCTGTGCTCTTCACCAATCATATACTGTCCCTCCACAGCAAGCAGTTCCTGGGCCTTGCTCTTAGTTATCTATCTGTAAGAACTCCAATGGCATCCACAATTTCAGAAGATCCATAATTAAGGATTAGTCTTGTTACTGTGGTATTCCAAACACAGCATTTCTTTCAGGTGGCATATAATCATGTCTGTCTTAATAATTACAAGTGCACTGTAACTTTCTAAAGAACATGGTTGTTACTGCTGTCAAAAGTGGGGCTATTTACTGTTCTCAATGGCATTTAAAGGCAGCTATTTAAATGGAACAGATTGTTACACTTTATGTCTAGAAATCAAATTTTAATATGTATCCTGAGGATGTATGCAATGTAAATACAGGACTGTGATGTTCTATTTTAAATTACTGAAGAGAAAATAAGCTAACTAGAAAACCACAGCTGAATATTTTGAGGTATGAGTAATGATTATGGCTTGTTTATGTTGCAGTAGGGCAAAAAAAAAAGTAGAAGAAAATTAGGGAGGATCTGAGGCTCAGGTATGAAAAGCTTAGAGAGCTTGATTGTATCACTAGTAAACAGATCACTTTCAAAATAACTTGGTAGTAATATTCTGACAAAACCTTTGAGGAAACAGTCTTTCCATTTTGCTTATTAACAGTGAGTGGTGAAACCCAGAGCTGTGGTTGATTTTTGGTTGTGTGAGCTTTCTGAGGTGGTGCTTCAGGAGCTGGTTGATGTTGGCAGGGAGTTGCTGTGATCACCGTGATATGGAGCAATTCCCTTCGGAGTTTAAGGACTGCTGTGAGATAGTGAGCCAGGTTTTCAAGCAGATAGCCAGGAGACCATCAGATTAGATAGAACACTTCACTGATTGCAGTTACTGATGTGTTGAATATGTAGAGCTTCCCAGAAGTGCTCTGGGATAAACGTGGTCCTTCGATAAGAACTGTTTGGGAAATTAAATTCCATGACCTCACCAGGTGGGGGGTGAGTATAGAGGGAGACTCTCTGCCGTGGTTTGAAATAGTCTGAATGCATTAGGATTATGGGTTTTATAGCTTCATGTACAAAAGCAGTAGGATTTCAATGTACAGGACAACATGAGTGTCACTGGGAATACAGATGGTGAATTAGGGTTTTTTTTGCATGAAGGGAGAATGTCTGAAGAGAGAAATTCACCAAAAAACCGTCTTATTTTACACAAAAAAATCCTAAAAAACCTTTTAAAAACTTTCAGAATTTGGTTACTAGTACCTAGTCTTTTTTCCCATGGGAGGATGCTAAAGTTACGCTTCTGATGATGTATTTCAGACGTGAAGCTTTAATCTGTTCATCTGCTGCACTCTTGTTATAGTTTCTCTTGGAACCCTTTCAATGTAATAGTTACAGGTGTTCTTTTGGTTGGGTTTCATATCCTTTCCAGTCTGCTGCTCAGCTTCTGTGCTCTCTGATAAAGGATGGTATGGTATAAATCAGCATGATCTGTTCAGCGCCAACAGCACAAAGTGCTCTGTTCAGCAGCAGTCCTTGATAAGATGTAAAAAGCCTTTTCCATACCTAAATTTAGTGCCCTCTGCAGTGGAAAATGGGAAGCAGAAAGCAATTCTTGTTCAGGCAGCATCAGAAATGTGCTGCTCAAGACTGAGATGTACCATTTAGTCTGTGTTCAAGAAATTGTTGGCATGGGAATGTTCCTGTTCCTTTTGATATTAGTGGGAATGGGGACATGGAGATCTTTTGGTGTGCTTTGAAAAATTTCTTTTTTATCAGATTCAGAAAGGAATTACCCACACATCTTTTTATTAACTGAGCTCATAACTCCAAACACAACATCTTTGCCTTGACCTTTCTAAAAGAGCAGTTGTCTGCTGGAGCCTTCCTCTAGGACCTCAGTGTGAGGTGGCAGCTTGATACTGGGATTTTTTACCCTTGTTTCTCAAGGATTGATCTGAGCAGTGAGAACATTTCGAGCAGAAAGCAAGATTTTGAGGCCAGATGTGATGCTAGATTTCCAAATTGCTGAGCGTGCATGAGTTTGGGTGAGAACCAAGTAAAGGTCATGAGCACAGGAAGACAAAGCAACGCTACCCCATTCCATGGCTGGCTTGTGAGATGTCTCAGGGCATGGAACGTAAACTGAGCATTAGGTGTAGGTTACTCTGTCTGGAAAGTTGTTTTTAAAAAGGAACAGTAGTTTTTGGGGGTTTTTTTGTTATTTAATCAGGTTTAAAATGGAAGTTTTTACTTAGTGTTCTTGGGCATGTCATACTCAAAGATTTTTTTTTCCCTTCAATGCTTATTTGTTTTGTGCTAATAGCACCTTAAACCTTAATCCATTACTATTAGCAAAGTACATATGACAGTCTTCAATGGAAACTTGGTCCTCAGTTGCGCAGATAAACTGTCTGTTCATGTATCACAGCAGAAAACAATTACACAAAAATAATATATTCAAAGTCTTGTGTTTTGCCAGCTGGACTAGAGTACCCTGCCATTATGGGGCAATAATCATATGTTTCAACTCTTGCCTATTACTAGGAAACGAGAAAGGAACAAAACAATCTTGGCCTTTTCAGTATCGTGTGTCTTGTATTTCCACAATTTCCTAATTACCAGAAGCTTCTTCTTGCCATTCAAACAACAGCCATTTTAAGACAAGGAGCTTTTGCTTGGTATGTGGTAGGAGAAGGGGCTCTGGCTTCTGCAAGTTAAAGCTTTTCAATGTTCTTTCATGTGTGGGACATTTTGCACCATGACAAGATCATAAAATCATTGCCTGGATTTCCAACATTTTGTGTGACAAGCTTCATCCCTTCAAAGGTAGAAAGTCTGAAGGGGTCTGACTTCTTCCCCTCTCCATCCAGCAAAATGTCCATACTTGATGCAGACCAGCTCTTGTCTAGTTTTGAGCAACACCAGACACCAACAGATGTATTTTCATTATATATTAGTAGTTAATCCAGCCCACAGATGGCACATGCCTTTTTAACTGTCACCATGCAAGTTCTGCACACTCCAGAACCTTCCAAAGCCAGTGCCTGGGGCCCCTGCAGTTGTTGGATGTACAGTACTTTGTCTCTTTGCTGCCATCATCTGTGCCCATCTGTTAGGGTGGCCTCATGCCAGGTTCTGTGTCAGGCAGAGCCTTCCAAAAGTGGGTGGTGAGGCTGTGTTTAATATGCTCTGGTGGCAGCACGCCACTTCTTCTTGTACAGATCCTGTGTGCACACTGTCACTGCCCAGAGGCATCAGGGCAGCGCCACGTTCACCTCAGCTGCGTTTGCAGACACCTCCAGCCACACTCTGGAGCTGTCCTGTCCACTGATTCAGTGATAAAAATTGTTTCAATAGGACAGGAAGGATGTTCTCAGGAGGTGCAATCATAGCAGCAGATTGGGACAACTGGGGAGGTATTGTGACAACTGGGAGGGGCCATTTCATCTTTGGACATATGAGACAGAGAGAAGCATCCATTTGGCTCAGGGACAAGAGGAATAGCTGCCTGCATCTTGCAGAACTTGCAGTAGGTAGTGTGTATTTAGTGGTGAACCATGAGCTGGTGAGCAGAAGATGCTTGTCCCTATTGGTAATGCTCTCAGCTGTAGGAGGAGGAAGCATTTTGGTCCAGGGATCTGTGCTTATGCTTTGCAGGTCTGCACTTCTCAGCTCTGGGGCAAGACTGTCCATTCTAGTTAGGAGATGATTTTCCCTTTCAACAAAGCAGCCATAACAGGAGATCTCATGCAAGAACATAACATGGTCAGACCAGTGCAACACATTCTTTATTTGGATGGCAGTTGTTTTCTCTGACAGAAGTGCTTTTGTGCCTCCTGCATCTCTGTAGGAAGAATTATACCACATTAATTATGTCGGCTCTGCCAGTCAGTGTACCGGTGGTGTGGGAGCTTTGTGCGTGTACAAGTTCTTTGAGTAAAACATTGGGTATTTGCTTTCACTCTGGAAAAGTCCTACCTGTATCCACATTTTGCAGCCTGGTCAGTACCCTTTCTTCTGTGTCTGTCTATATGCTGTGTTATTTTTCACTTTTCTTTAAATCCAGGGCTGCAACCATTGGTTAACCTCCATGTTGGGCTCCTTCTAAATCATTACACTCTGTAACGTTTAATACCCAAATCCTTCTCGTTGCTTAGCCAAAGGCTGAGAATTTGTCTCTGGGAGAGCTCAGCCATTCCCTTTTCTCTGATCAGCTGGAACCTCCATTCAGACACACTTGTGTATTCGGGGCAGCTCGGTTTTGCTTTACGGTAATCAAGAGGAGGTTAGGGGGAAGACTTGGTTTGTAGCCCAGAGACCTAATTTGGAGTCATTCAGAAGAGAAATGGTGCCAGAAAGCCTTTGGTTCTTGCATACAGATTAGTTCTTCAGAATTGGATCCAAAAAGTTGTGAAAAATTGTGTGTGAGGCAGTGGAGAACTGCCCGTTTTTGCTTTGTTTTGTTTTTCACCAAAGGTTTTGGTGATGTCCCTAAAGTAAGTAAATAAGCAAGAAAAGCAGCAGCACTTTGAAGAAGTGACTTGTCTGGGGGCACACTTCTTAAAGAAAAAAATACAAAATTAAATCCTAAAGCCATTATGTGCTTGCATTTTAAAACCTGTTGTATAGATTTGGCTGGAACCCAAATTAATAACCCAGTAAATCATTTCTGTGCTATTAAAGGGTTTATACCAAGCATGCTCATTGGCATGGCTTTCTGAGACCCAGTTGGTGCTTTTTCATTGTTGTTGCTGTCAGTCAATATTGAAATCCTTTGTTAATTAAAAGAACAAATTTTTATTTCTTGCAGTTTTTTTAACCCAAATGCTTTTGCCTTTCATACAGAAATAACAAGCTTTGATCTGCAAATGCTGGATTTCAGCAGTGCGTCTGGAACTCATTTCTGGTTAAAGCATTTCAGAGCATCATTCTAGGGCTGCAGCTTTTGGAGTAGGGGGTTATTTTTCTGAGATGAGAGCTCAGGCTCTAGAGTGACTTTTACCAAATTAGATGGTCACAGTTATTAAATACAAAAAGCAGCAGTGGAGATTGGTAGTTTATAAATGCTGCTACTCAGAATGACAAAGCTACTGTATTAAGCTGAGAAAAGCTAGTCTCAGGCATAATCAAAGCAGGAAGGAAAACCCTTGCCTTTTTTTTTTTTTTTTTTTTTTTTTTTGTGTTTTTTTTTTTTTTTTTTTTTTTTTTTTTTTTTTTTTTTTTTNTTGTTTTGTTTATATGAGTTTTTAAACAGTTCTCTTTTATAACTGCTTTGGATATGTGCATCAAATGTAATTTCTTTTTTTTTTCTTCATGCCTGGGGATAAATCAGCGTCCCGTTAGGTAACAAAAGTTGTCTGTCCCTAAAACCTGGTCCTGGTTGTGATAGGAGAAGGTTTGAACATCCAGGAAAACCCACCTGACCACTCTTCTGTTTGGGTGTGCTGGAGCTTGGTGGTGGCTGTGGCTGTTCAGGAGATGGTGGGGTTTTCACGTTCACTTCTGTGGTCAATCTCAGCATGACAGGTCCTGAGCACTTCCAGCCCCACTGAAGCATGTCCCTCACTTTACAACTGGTGTCTCCTGGATATTGGCAACCAGGCTGTTTTTCCAGGTGCTGCAGGTTCCTCTGGGCTGTCAGCTCCATGCCAGCCACTGTGTGGTGGAGCTGGGATGTGGGGATATAACATTTCCCCTAACCCACAAGCCTACAAATTCCCATTTCTTTCTTCCTTTTCCTCCCTTCCCAGAGAACATCCCTCGGGAAACACTGATGCATTTTGCGGTGAGGCTGGGTCTGCTGCGGCTGACGTGGTTTCTGCTCCAGCAGCCGGGTGGAAGAGGAGCTCTCAGCATCCACAACAACGAAGGGGCAACGCCTGTGAGCTTGGCCTTGGAGAGGGGCTACCAGAAGCTGCACCAGCTTTTGACAGAGTAAGGATGATTTGGTTGTTCCTCTGCTGGTTTTCCATTCTCTACCATGCATGGCTTTGCTGCACATTATCACTCAATGGTGTCTGAGTGCTATACTCCATCCTTAAAGGCAGTTTTGGTATAATTTTGCTTTTACTGTTCTTGCTAGCGGCAGTGGGGGCAGTCCTGAGGGTTTAGGGGAAATGCAATATTTTTTGGGGGGGGGGTTTTCTTGTTGCTCAATATTCTGCTTCCATCTGTTTTGTAAAGTCCAAAGTGAGTCACTGTAATATTGACTAATTAATACAAATCTTATGCAAACACAAATGAAAAAGCTTTACTTCAAGCAAGCACAACTGCCCAAAGAGGGGCGCTAATAGGAATTGTGGTGGTAGTGGACTGTTGTTTCTTACTTTTTAGAGAGGGAGATTTTTAGTTAAATGAAATAGTGATCATTATATTGAAATAAGGCAGCATCCTGAGATGAACAGGCATTTTACCAGTGTAGGTTAAAAAAATAAGGTAAGAATTAATGCAAATATTTAAAAGAGAACAGAATATTTAGCAGAAATAGGTCTGTTGTAAATGGTCTTGAGAAAAAGCCAGGTCTTACAACACATAGCAAGTAACTAGTGGCATGAGCATTTATTGCACTGCTTTACAAGGAATCCTTTGGAAGATGGCAAGTAAGTTTTGAGCAGCAAATGTTTGGAGATCTAGCTTTAATAGCTGAGGCTAATAAAGACAAAGAGCTTAAAGAAAAAATCTCAAGGGGGCTGTTTGTATAGGAGAAAAGATTTAGTCTCTGTGTGTGTTATTCTGATGCCTGGTTCTCTTAAGCTTTGTTATAAACTTTCTGTTTCTGAATTGATTTCTCAGATACTTGGAGTTTATGTTGAGTGACCCAATGTCATGTTTAGGAGTCTGCTGTGTTGTCCACATTATCACGCAACGTTCCCTGTTACGAACTGTAAATTATTCTGCTTTCTGTAGTTGTTGGGTGCAGTGTTGGGGGCAGAAAATATGATCTGTATGGCTGGAGTGATTGCATTTAAGTTTTATCCTTAAATTCAGGCAGCCACTTGGAAAGTGAGGGTGAAGGAGAAGGTGGGATGGGACCTGTACCCAAATACCTTCTCCTGCCGCCCTTGCTGGCATCAATACAGAGAGGATGACAGTGTTAGTTTATTCCCCATCAAGGTCAGTCATACTGTGAAAACACACCTATCTCACAGGCTGTATTGTAAAAATGGGATGTGCAAATTCATTCTGTAACCGCAGCAAGGTGGGACTAACCACATTAACAGGCTTCACATACTCTCGGGAAGCTTAGGCTGGCCAAAACTTGATTACAGACCTCACAGCAAATACTGCAACCCTAATGCGAGTAGAGCTGGTAATTTAAATAAAAATGGGAAGTAAACAAAACTATTACAACAGCTGTTCATGTATTTGGTGAAGTATTTCACAACTGGCTCCAGTTTTAGAATGGCAGTTCTCACTCAGTGGAATGAAAAGAGGACTGGGATTCCATGACATTGTCCTGTGTCATTGGCTTTAAGGAATGCTGCTGGCCCAATCCATGGAATTTCTCTGGTGACCTTTGCAGTTTGTCTTTGAAAATAAGACACAAGCAGCTGCAGACATGTTACCATCAAGGTCCCAGTTCCTGTTCTTCTTGGTATATCCTTAAACTGTTCTTTGTGATTTGTTTTCCTCTTGGACTGCTGGGTGGAAATACAATGTATAAACATCTGACAGCCATGCCACAGGTGCCGTGACTCTGAAAACTCTTCTATTTCCATGAAGCCCTACAAACAGAAATCCATGAAAGCTGGAAAACCTGGTTCCCTTTCTCAGTGGGTGGGATGGTGGTGGAGCATCGTGATATGACCTTGGGACTGACTGGAGCAGTGACATGGGGATGGCCACAGGCCTTCGCCACGTGAGGATGATGGTGAAAAAATGGGCACACCCTGATTCCCCAACAGTGATTTTTTTATTATGCTGAGCATTTTCTGCAAGGAGATGGGATCAAGACTTGAAAATCCCTATTGGGAGGAGAAATACTGAGCTTCAAAACACAGAAAATTCCATTAAGAGAGCAAGTGTCATTTATGTGCTGTCAAAACACAAAGGACACTGTACAATGTCCTTTCTGCACTCTGCCTGTGCTCACACTGTATAATCCATGCACACAAATTTGGCACACAGCTCGTCCCACTCAGCAAAACACAGAGCAGCAACACATGTTAGTGAGGGCCCCTACAAAGGAGTCATTATTTTTACAAGTAATTAAACTGCACTATGCCAAATAAATGAATGCAGTGTGTTTTGTGATGCATTATCCTTGGGGGGAGTTTATTGTTCTCTTGCTTGCTAATTTGCAGGACCCTGCATTTTACAGTGATTCTCCCAGCCAGGATTGGGAAGGGGTGAAATTTTGTCGTAATTAGGATACAATCATTAAAGAGCAGACATAAAATCTTCTCTGTTGTTGTTTTGCCTTTGTTTGTCTGCAAAGTAGCTTGATTCAGCTGCAGTGTAAATATTTTTCTCAAAAACTAATTTCATTGGTGACATTTTGAATTTCTGTTTATCTGATGAACTTTCCCTTCTCAGCTTTTGCTGTATTTCATGTAAAAAAAAAAAAAAAGATGCTTTGTATGATGTAAGTTTTCCATCCCTGGAAGTATTCTGGTCTGTGGTGTGCACTGGCTTTTCATCCTCAGACAGGAAAGGTCCATGGGCTGGTTCTTTTGGGACCCAGGCAAGGAGCTCTCACAGAGCCCGTGTAGGTCACTAGGGATCAAGAGTCAATAGCAGCATTCATTAATAAATATTCATATGAGCAAATAAATATTAATTATCAGTAAACATCCATCAGTTGTGTATCATTCCTGAGGGGACTTGTTTTATCTCTAAGATGAAGACTGTGCAGTAAACAGTGTCCTGCAGTGCAAATGGAATAGGATAGTGCAGAAGTGCAGTAGTTTCATAGGGGGAAAATATATGTAAAGATTTATCTGTAAAGATAACTTCAGAAATGGCACAGTTTGCAAAGCCTTTGAGCTTCAGCTAATTCCAGAGTGAATGGTCTGTGGTTGGAGCCTGTTTCTCCCCAGTGTTGGAGCTGGGTGATGCTGACTGCAGGCTCTGGAGAGGCAGCACAGTCATTCAACAGGCTGGTGGAACTCCCTGAGTAAGTGGACAGCTGCAGAGTGCAGGAGTTGGTGTTTCCCAGTGCAGTCAGGGCAGTAACACAATCCCCTGCCAGCTCCATGTTCTGCAGGGCTTTCACAGCAGTGGGGAAAATGGCTTCAAGGCACCAGGAGCGTGCGGGATTGCAGAGAGGTTGGAAGTGCTGCTTTGTAAAACATACAAACACTGATCTGGTTGCTGATTTTATTTCTGTCCAGTAACACTTCTTTCCCCAGCAAAGCCAAATGCTTTTAGTTCCTTCACAGCTGAGAGTGATTTATGTCCTCTGAAAAAGGGAAGCAAGAGAAAAATAAAGGCTATTTAAAGAAAAATTAAAATTGCATTTTTCTAATCCCTGCAAAGAGTTGCAACAGTCTCTTGAGTTTTTTACTGCAAACTTTTTTTACTTTTGCTGGTTTCTCTGCTTTTTGCTTTAAAGTGTTTCTGCACAGCTCTGGGATTGCTCTTCCCTTCAGATTTCCTGGTAACAGTCAGGAGGCTCACTCTGTGAAACTGTAAATTAGTACAAGTCTGTATTTCCAAAGTTAAAATGATTTAATTAACACACATGAGGAATAACTCACTGGTAGCAGAAGGGTTTTGTGAATGTTTTTCAGTCCATGACTATCACTTGCTATTGTTCTGATTTTACATAAGTAATTGGTGAAGTCTGGGCTGTAATCTCCATGGTGCCTCTCAAATAAGGATGCTTTTTCAGTGACTTTACTTTATAGCTAAATACACTTTTCTGCTTTTCTGAGCCAGAGGTGCAAGAGGATGTGCCTTGTACGTATTTTTTTTTTCCCACCCCAATTTAGCAGGGCCTTTAAACAAGTGTTAAATTTCAGAAATACCTAGTTTATATTCATTACAGTGTTTAGTCATGATCTTAAAATCAGTCACATGGTATACATATATTTTATTTCTGGCTAAGCAGAATCAGAGCCTGTAAGGTTTATTGAATTAGTGCTGATGTTTCTCCATCTGTTCTTTCACTCCAAACCAAGCAACAAATCCATTTGATTACGGTTTAGGGAGCTGGGTTTGAGGTATGGCTTGCTGTGGTGTGGCAGGAGAACAGTTGACTTCGTATCTGCAAGTGATAGGACAAGATTAATGTGTTAAGAGGGATTCAAAAATGTTAAAAGGGCACTGGAAGAGGACTCAGGGAGGGGTGTGTTAAGGAGATACTGTTTAGCTACAGACAGTAATCTGTCTGGAGCAGTGTGGGAGGGCCGGTGGTCTACAGGGTCCAGTTTTGTGGCTGTAGGATTTTCAGTTGAAACACCATCATTTAATAGCTTTAACATCATGATTAGAAAGATGTTGAGGTGCTGTGGGTTTCTTCTGGCCACAGCAGAGGAGCAGATTGGGAGTGGGAGGATGGGGCAACCAGGTGTAAACGTGATGGAGCAGGAAGGGTTTGTGTTTCTCTCTACCACCCACTCACCCCACATCAGGCTCCAACTTTTACTGACTTCCTCGTGTGTTCCCACATCCCTGTGAAGACTTTTCATTCTTTGGCTCCCTCCTCTCCTTTGTTTTGTGTGTAACCACTCTTGAATACAGAAGAGAGAGAAGGCTTAGTCCATGTGATATTAATGTTTCTGTATTCCCACTTGGAAATAGTAGTCCTGGGAGATCATGGAAACAGACCTGTGAGGATGAGAAAGAAGAGATTTAGAAGAGATTTGAGAATATTTGCCAAGTTATAAGAAGAAATTATTTTCCTTCCCCCAGCAATCCTGATCTGGAAGGGTTCCCAAAAATTATAGGGGCCATAAGTGCTGGACAGCCTTGTATGGTTGGTAAGTGACTATGAGAGACCAACTCTGTTTCAGGATAAATTTAGAAAATGCAGATAAGTGGTTTCCCAGAACTGCTGGGTTTTGGCCTCAGGCATGGGCTAACTGGATACCCAGTTAGGATGCTCATATTCAGTCTCTGGAGCAGATTTGCTCCAAGCAGTGACATTCGTGGTAGGGGTTAGAGTTTGAACACATGATTGTAGAAGAAGTCTTTGTAATCTGCTGTGTCAGAGGCAGCCAAAGGCACAGCTTCTTCTCAGGGGTGTGTTGCAGAGCCAGTGATCACGCTTGCTTGCAGCATTTGGAGATGTTTTGCAGAGACAACTCTTCTTCCATATCACTTGTCCTGCTCTGAGGTGCTGTTTTTAGCTGTAAACACTGCTTGCTGAAGTATTCTCTATTATGGTGCTTTTTAAATTTAAAATGCAACAAATGGCATCTGTTTTTTACTCTTGAGTACATTTCACAGATTCACCTTCAATTCCGTTTGTTTACTGATGAGTCTCCAAGTGGACATTGTGTTCTGTGTTGGACCTACAGCTCCACATCCTGAGCAGGGCATCCTTCTTGTTAAATAATGCTCTGAAAATAAAAATAATGGAAAATGCATTTAATAACAGTTATGGAATGCAGATTGTACTTTTTGGCAAATATAGTTGGTAAGAGTTTGTACCTGTATTTTTATACTTTTTTTTTTTTTTTTAAATGTATAATTAACATTGGGGTCTAAGAAATGCTTGGGTTTAGAAGTACAGACCCATTGTGTTTGGAAATACTGGACGTGTTCCCTTAGCATATGTGCATCCGCAAAACTGTTGAAGGACCAAGCCAGCTTTTCTGTCTATGATTTGCTGCTGTATAGTGTGTTGATCAATGAGAAGTTAGCATTACATATTTTGAATTGAGTTATTAAATATTTAATCCGATATTGAAGGGTACGTTATGCAATCCTGAATTCAGTTTGGTATCAGAACTCACAACTGCAGTTCATGTTTGTGTGAGGCACGTTAAGGGGTTAGTCATTATTTCTACATCAGATGAACCTTTAACTCTTTCTTTCAACATCAAAACTATTCATATTAGTGAGCAATATGTAGTTTTTTCTTATATGAGAAACATACTTTTTTCTACTTTCCTGGTGCATTTGGAACACTTGGAAACACCTGAAGTATGAATTCTGTATTTATTAAATATCTTTTAAATTTGAAAATAGATGATTTATTTTAACCCATTCTGACACATGCTGGTTGCGTGTGTTTTCTAGGTCTCATATACAATGCATATGGATTGTTATAAAAACGAGGAGAAGCAAGGAAGTGTGCATTAGTGTTCTGTGTATCACTGAAAATTGTGGGTGCAAAGTTGGTCATACAGATACAAAGCCTCCATTACCCCAACACTTCTGCAAATAACACTGAAGTTCTGTTTGGTCAGATGTTTAATATGGTTTAAATGCTGGTGACTGCCTTGAGTGTGGGTGCTGGGTTTTTCCAGGAGGGATTGTTGGCTTGATTTGAATTGCCTGTGTGGTGGGCATGTTGCAAAATCACCACCAATCCTCTCCCTGTAGGCACCATTCCTTGTTTATCCCATATCACAGTCTGTCTGATCTGGTGCTTTCACTGTGATACCATAATAATAGTAATAAAAAGAATGTAAGAAAGATTAGAATTCTATTCAATTTTGTTTTTATTTACCTCATAGATAAGAGCATCTAAATTACGGCCTTTTCCTAGCTTTTCATGCAGCCATAATGGTACTGGCTTTGTTTAAATTTTTTTAAAGTAAATTTTTCCTTTTTTTTTCATTTTTTCTTTGTCATGTGGATCTAGAGGCTGGTGCTTTCAGAATAAACCCACAGCTGTTGTCATGCTTGCAGTGAGATCCTAAGAGTTGGCAATGTTATTGAGCTTGTTTTGTTTCAGCTCAGAAATCTGGAGGGGATATCTCCAGGAAGTAGCACCTTGAGTTCCCACACTACCTTCCTCACCCCTTTGTGAAACTGTGGGATAGATATCCCTAACATGAAGTTTTGCTTAACCTACTGAGGCTTTTTCATTCATCTTCTGATCTCTTCCTCCCTCCTCTTCCTCTCCCTTGCAGCTCAAACCTTGTCTCATGGTAGTGGAAAACATGCCTGCTGTAAGCGCCAGCACTTTGAATTTCAGACCCTTGTTACTGAGCAGTTTCTGCAGGTTTTGAGGCCAGGCAGAGCTTTTGATCAGGTGGTGGTTTGTTGTTTTTTTGGGGTTTTTTTTGTTCTCCTTTTCTCGCTTATCTTCCCTGTTCTTAAAAATCTCTCACTCGTATCTGCCGGAAGCCGGGAGCTGTGCGGTATGGGCTTTCCTTTCCTTTTTCTGCCACTCACCCTCTGCTCCCCTGCCTGAAGAGGAGAGATTCAGCACACAAGTACAGTGTAGCTCTGCTTTGAAAAGGGACCAGTCTACTTGGGTAGTGCTGGGAGGTTTAAATAAAAACCACTTCCTACTTAACTGTCCCATCCCAGCTTGGATGGGGCTTGGAGCAACCTGGTCTAGCGGAAGGTGTCCCTGCCCATGCTAGAATGATCTTTAAGGTCCCTTCCCACCCAAACCATTCTGTGATTCTGTGATCTATCATCTTGTCTTACATGCCAGATGGGCAGGAGGTGATCCTGTAGTTTCAGCCATCTAATTGGATCCCAGATGGAGCAGGACGCGGCCTGAGAGTATTTTGAAGTGCATTTGTTTCTGCTCTCTCTCTGTTTGAAGTTGTCATCCTTCTCTAAGCCACCTTTCTGCAGATGAAGGGTGGATTGGTAAGTCTGTTCTTCATTTCAACCAAAAATTTCCCTTATGGGTTTGCCTTTATGGCAAAGAAGACTGACCAGAGCTGGAGGACTTCTTCCAGCCTTTTTCAGTGGCCCATGTCATGATTATGCAGAGGGGAGAGCTAGTGGACACTATCAGCCTTCTTAGGCAGTCATTGCTTTTTTAACCAAGATACTTTATTCTGTGAAAGTTGAGCTCGGAAATGTTTCTTACAAAATGTTCAGTTCACTGGTATCTGTTACGTATTTTGATGGGAGACTGTTGAAAAGGGAAGATGAGAAAGATTTGTTCCAGGATGGTTAAATCTCATAAGAAGACAGATTTCCGTTGTTTCTGGCAAAGCACAGCAAACTGGATTCTTGTGCTGAACAAAAGCAGATTTTCTTCAACTTCTTGAAGGCTGGAGTTTGTATACCTATTTTTGCTAATAAATCTTCAGTAATTATTTGCATATCTGTTTTTATCTCCTAGTTGAGCAGCTTGGATATACAAGCCTATACAACCACTACAAAAATTACAAGTCTGGACAAAATAAGCATCTTTCACAGCCAGGAAGTACAAAATGCATAACAGCAAAGCTTTTTTTCCTGGAAGAAAGTGTGTTTTTATCATCTCTCAGTAAAACCCAGGACTTGCAGTGAGACATGCAGGAAAGGCACGAACAGTGAAGCTCAGTGTATGAGGGCAAATGAGCAGGAGTGTCTTCTCAAATGGCCTTGGAAGTGATTACCTGAACAACAGGAACAGTGGTGGGAAAATGAGTTAACACTTGTAAATTCTCAATTGTCCTCTTTGCTTCAGATCATTAGTGCTGGGATGGAGCAGAGTATGAAAGGGATGGTTTGAAGGAGGCAATAGATTGAACCATTCTCTATCTCACTGCTTAATTTTTGTGTAATGAAGGTGACTGCTATTAAAAATGAGAGCTTGGAGTTTGTACTTGGCTGGATGTGAGAAACTTCTTACTTTCTCAAAAGGTTTAAAGCTTTTCATAAAGCATAACACAGACTGGCAGCTTGAATATGAAAAGAAACTGCTCTCTTTGCAAGCAAAAGTGACTGTTTGATCCATCTGGGCCGTGTGAAGGTTGTGGATTGCTGGAGGGGTGGACACACATGCGGTGTTGCAGGGGACTCTTCCTGTCATCTTGCTCCAGATTGAGCCTTTTGAAGTTGCTGAGGACCCTTTGAGGCTCAACAAGTCGTGCAGGCAGCTTTGTGGGTGCTGATTTGGAGATGCCTGTGAGGGTCCTTGAAGCTGATGAGAAAGTGGAGCAGACTCATTGCGCGCTGTGCTTTAATCGGCTGCTGTTGTCCCCATGAGTGGGTGACTGTGGGCTTTGTGCTCACTGCCTCATTGTACTCTGAGAGTGGCCCCCAGTACAGTGGTTTCTCATGCATGGCAGCTGAAGAGAAGAACACTCCAGACAGAAATGTCTGTGTTTTCTTGATAAAGGAAGGTCATTTCTTTAGTTACTTGTAATGGCTCAGTTGACTTCAGTGCCTCTGTGGATTTATGCCAATCACCACCAGACACTGGCTCCTTCCTTCTGTTTTTCTGTGGAAATATTGATTCTGCCTAGATCAAATGTAATTCTGCTGAAGTCAAGTCATGACTGAGATAAATGGTGGAGAATGGTGGAAGATTTAACCCAAGATGAGTCACAGAAGGGGCTGTGTGGCTGTGCTGGGGCAGAGCAGGGGCAGCCATTGCCACCACCATTGTCTGCACAGGTTTCTCTGCCTCTCATGAACCATTTGACTGTTTCCCCACCCTGCTCTGCCCATTACTGTTGCTGAGCATGGTGTTTGCTCGTTTTGACTTTGCTTTCTAGATTGCTTGGCTTCCCAGAGAGATAGCCCTGTGGTTTGCTGGGGGGCCCTTGCCCATAAGAAAGGTATGCAAATTTTAAAGCAAGACCTCTCAGCAAAGATTCTGAAAACTGTGTGTAGTTTTACCTGGTTGATGGCATGCATTTGTGTTTATGTACCTTCTTGAATTCCTAATTATTTAAAAACAATCACAGCTCTGCCTCTTCCAAGGAAATTTGTAGCTGGGCAGGAAAGGGAGCTCTGAAAATGGTTAGTCTCTGCAACAGGGAGGGGGCATCATAGAATCACTGAGTAGTTTGGTTTGGAAGGGACCTTTAAAGGTCATCTGGTCCAATCCCCACCCCAGCTCATAGGTGGGACTGGGTGTCAGTAGATACGTCCCTGGTAGAAGGGAGACAGGGAAATTCCCATTTTTTGCACCCCTGAGCAGGTCAGTGTCATCCCCTGTTTGTGTAACATTTCTGGGGTTTGACTCCATGTCTCTCCTGGGGGATGCAGGGCTTGGTGGGGTGGTACACAAGCTGCTCTGTCTGGGATGATCAAAACAGATTTTGGGTTTCCTGAATCAGTTCTGATTCAAAATGAAATCTGAGAACCTGAAGGTGGTGAACACCTCACTGTTTTTTCAGCACCTCAGTTGGCCAGTGTAGCTGCTCAGCAGCTTGGTGAGATCTGAGGAATCACATTGAGTGGTGCAAAATCAGGGTTTGATGTTCAAAAAGAGAGGACTGAATAGAAATTTCTATTGACTTCATTTACGTACTAAGTTATTTTTCATTCTGATCTACAGCATCTTTTTTCCTTTCTTTCCTTTGGATTGGTAAAGAAAGCCCATGATAGTGCTGCAGAAAACCAGCTGTCTCACAATGCTGAGAATATCTTGCACAGAGGCAGTTTCACAGAGCAGGTTCAGTTAATTTCAGGAGTGAAAAAATTGCTGCAATTTGATGGCTGTTGGGTGTTTGTGAGCTGTGTGCTGACTTTGGTGTAGAAGTTGTACCATGGTAGTTTTCATTCCTTCCAACTTACCCTTTGCTGTTCTGCCTTTCAGGTCTCTGCTGTTCTGTGACAGCTGCTTTGGTGATCTTTACATATGATAAATCTGATTTAAAATGCGATTGTCTTGCCCTTAGCTGCTAGTCTGTCACAGTCTGGGCTAAAAACCACTGATCTCTACCTGAGAAGGACCTTGTGAAATAAACCTTGTGGCTGGCATTAGCGCTAAATCACATTAATTTTCAAGACTGAGGAGTGTGTGTGTGTATCTGTCTGTCTGGCCCTGGAGCCGGTGCCATGCTCTGCTCACTCCCATGATCAGACGCTGTCCAGAGTGCAGGACAGCGTGCCTGTCCTGCCCTGCAGGATCCCTGCTCGCCTGCCCACTAACCCAGCCTTGTTTTGCAGGGAGGGAGCCAGGGAGCCGGACTCGTGGAGCACCCTGTCTCACACTGTGCACTCGGGGGACTACAGCGTGAAGCACCACCGCGGGCTCGACGTCTACCTGCTGACAGCTGAGGCCAAGGAGGGGACAGCAGCCAGCTGGGAGAGGGACATTCAGCACCTGCAGATGCACATGCAGAGCCACCAGCACCAGGTGAGCAAAAGGCTCTGAGGGGATGGAAGAGAAGCAGATCTGGCTGGTTGCAGCCTGGCACCTGGGGAGGATTTTTACATGTCTGCATCCTTCAGGACATGTTTCCCTAGGCGTTTTCTGTGGATTCGTTATCAAGCATTCAGGTGGACACCTGTCCATTTGCTTCTTATTTGAGCATGGGGAGATCTGAAAATAGCTGTATTAGGCAGCAAATGTTCTCATTCAAAAGAGAAGGAGCTCAGGGTTGTGCAACACCATCTCTGTTTTGTCTCTCTGCTCCCAGCTCCTGCGTGATCTGTTAGTTTTGGACCCACTTGCATGGGCAGGAAGACCAGCTTAAGGCAGGCTCTGGAGTGAGGCTGGGGGTGTGGGCTTTAAGCACAGTGGGGACATCTCTGTTCAGATGGAAAGTTCAGGGTTAGAGAGGAGACTGACAGGAAAGTTTCTGAGACAGGTGATGGAAAAAATGGCTGTTTCAGTAGCAATTCAGTGTAGGACTCAGAGGGCAAGCCTGCCTTGGCCACACAGGGTTTGTGTCCATAATGGTCCCTTCACTGTGCTCCTCTCGAACTCTGTGGTGGTTGGAACACAGAAGCTATAGGGCTTTGGAAGGACTTTCTCCTGCTGCTTTAAAATCCTTGCCACAGGGTCTGAGTTGGGAAGGTGAAACATCAGAACACTTTTGTGCCATTTCTCAGAAACACCCACGTGTCTGTCACCGTTGGCATCACCTGTGGGTGTTCCTCTTATCAGATCACATATCTGGGGTTGCAGAGGTGCAGGATCTAAACAACAGGATATTTTTGTTGCTTTAACTAAGGGAGGGGAGAACTGTTGTGTGCAGCCGGTGGGCTGGGGCAATGAGCTGAGGAACAGGCTATGCTGAGCCATTTTCAGCCTTCCTGAGTACCTGAGATGTTGATTACTCCCAATCTCAGCAGGAACTGGTGGCATGAGTGGCAAATGCAGGCTAACTGTGAAATCTCTTCCCCTTTCCATCAAAAGACCCTAAGCCATGGCAAGCATTCCAGCTCACTGCTTGTTTGCTGATGCGAATGCCAGATTGGGAACATTTTGCCTGACAATGAAATCAGAAATAGACTTTGCTTTCCACCACTGTTTTACTTCACATCTAATCTGATTTGAATTTGGAAAACAGCCCTGT
This sequence comes from Hypocryptadius cinnamomeus, assembly GCA_013400635.1. Taxonomy (NCBI): domain Eukaryota; kingdom Metazoa; phylum Chordata; class Aves; order Passeriformes; family Zosteropidae; genus Hypocryptadius; species Hypocryptadius cinnamomeus. The sequence continues at coordinate 84,788 of VYZP01043154.1, forward strand.
AATTATTTCATTTAGGTTTATTTTGGGTCAGTTGAAAGCCTGTTGGCTTCCTTTGGTGATGGCTGTATTTTTCCGGCTATCAGCAGAGTGACTTCACTGTGAGGATGCTGAGGCTGCTGTGGCCCCTCCTTTTGAAAACCCTGCTTGTTCCCAAGCAAATGTCACTGTTGTGTGTCTGTCCATCCTGGCTAGGATCCAGGAGCACAGTCTCCGTGCTCTGCTGTGGGGTTACAGCCACCAAAGGCTTGGCACACTGTTTGCTCTTGCAAAAAATATCTGCAGCCTGTGGGTACCACTGCATGCAGAGCCCCGTGTCCCATCCCTGATGCTACACAAGGGATGGAGATGCCATGCTGCTGCCTCCAGTGCTAACCTGGCTTGGGTTGCCTCAAAACCAGGGAGGCATAGCTGTAAGCATATATGGGAGTTGGACAGCAGGGTTATATTGTATAGCAGGGTGATTGGTGGCAAACACCAGAAGTTCATTTAGTGGTCTGTGACTCAGTGAGTCTGTGGCACTGCTCAGTGTTTGCGAACCTCAGAGTGTGGAAAGACAAGTAAATGCAATATCCTTAAGGTAGCAATGATGATTTTAGGCACTATTAATATACGCAATACCCAGAAGTTCCCTGTGATGCATCAGTTAACATAGTGGCTGCTTTAATTATCAGGGTGTTTAAGCTGCCAGTTTTGGTGTGAAGTTCTATTTCTCTGAGAACTAAAAACTTAAACAAAATTTCCAGGGAGCTGTTCAAGTTAGACTTCTAATATGCATGTATTTTTTGGAATCCTTTTACAAATAAATGCAAGAAAAGCTCGGATTTTACATAGTTCATTACAGTTTTATACACGTGGAGAGTCTCAGGCTCTTAGTGAGAAACCAGTGTGACCTTGGAAAGCTTGTGGTGCAAAACCCCAAGCAAACCTGTGGGGAGCTCTGTTGGGTATAGACCAAGGGACTGGGATTGCTCAGTAATTGAATAAGCCACTATTTCTAAGATGTGAACGTTGATATGTTCTCTTCTACAGAGATGAGAATATGAAAGGAAATATTGAAACAGACGGTTCTTTTTATGTAAAGGTTTGTTTGTGTCAAACTATAAAAGCTTGACAAAGCAGGTGCTCTGGAAGGAAAAGGCAGATTAGAGAGGAATTGATTATGGTCCTACTGTTCCATGATAATGCGTGTATTAATTTTAATAATATGTCATAATTTTGAAATTTTTATTTCCAGCTAGGAAATAAATTTCAGATATTTAATTATGCCTGCAGTTCTCAGGAATAGATTAGATTATTAGTTCAGTCCTGTGAGCAGGAGACAGTTGGTGTGGTTGGACATTGCCAGCCAGTGCCCATGTCTGAAGTAGCATTTCCATCCATAGAGAGAAAATTGAGGAATGCTGGCAAGAGCTGAGGAGTGCTGGGTGGGGATCTGAAGCTTCTCTTAAGCAGCATTTGCTTGAAGTCCTTTGGGACTAGGCTGGTATATATTTGCATTATTTGGTAGACTGAACTCTGCTCTTTACTGATCTTGAATTTAAGTGCACTCAAGAGCTGAGACTACAGTTTCTCAAAGAGCAATTACCACGATTACATTTCTTTTCAGTGATGGCAGATGGTGTAGCAGGGGGGTAAAGAGACAAATTTCAGCTTTGGTTGTTTGGGCTGGCTTTAGGGAAAATTCTTCATGGGAGGGTGGTGTGGCATGGGAATACATTGTCCAGAGAGGCTGTGGGTACTCCATCATTGGAGGTTTGGCAAGATAAAGTCATGGTTGACCTGATGCTGCAGTGGCAGTAGGCCAGTTTTGGCAGGTGGTTGGGCTAGATGACCTTTAAATATTCTTTTCAACCAACGTTTCTGTCATTCTAATAATTTCAATACTACCTCCTGCTAATAAAACCAATATGTAAAATACCCACTGCAGTATATTTGTAGCTCTCTCCTGGATGACACCAGGAATAGGATTCATGTGGAATAGGATTAGGTAGATACAGGTCTTGAGTAACTGCATGACAGAATAAACTTGGGTTTTTTTTCCTTTTGTGTGTTGTTACAGAGTTTAAGGCAGCAGACAGAGCCTGTGCTGGGAGATTCTGGAGACGGCTGTGCTAAAGGAACAGAGGGTCATATGACCACCACCTCTCAGAGCCTAGAAGAAATGGCAAGAGAAGAAAGGCAGGAAAACCCATCTGATCTGGTTCACCTGGACATTGGGCAGCTCTCAGACCAAACCCAGCAGGAGGAGAAATGCAACAGCAGCAGTCTGGGAGCTTTTAATGATGCACCAAAAGACATGGTTAGCCTGGGGGGTGCAAACAGCCCAGCCAGCTTCTGTGAAAATGAAAACACAGAGATATTGTGTAAAAAGGAAGGAGAGGCGGGGCTAAGATCTGCAGAGGGCTCTGGGACTATATCAGATGAGGACTGCACTGTGAGCCTGTGTGCAAGTGTAAATGGTGCTGTAAATCTTCCATGCTCTGGAAATACAAATGAGGAAGCTGGAATGACATCAGCTGGAATTGTTCTGGATCAAGCTGTCGTGGGCAGTACAGACAGTGCCCATCAGGAAGTTCAAACTGCTGAGGAGCTTGCTGACAGTGCTGCTGCTGTGGCTGCAGCTGCAGGTGACACCCCAGCTTCCTCGGAGGGCCTGGATGTGGCCATGGGCCAGACTGAGTGCAGGAACTGTGCCGGGGCACCTGAGAGGGCTAAGGGCCAGCGGCGGGCAGAGGATGGGCTGGCAGAGCCTGGTGAGAGGACTGCAAAGCTGGAAGAGAAATACCCAGCTAAGGAAGAGTCATCCAGCACTACTCAGCCCTTACTCAGTGGTTTCAACGGCGCTGAGTGTTCGGATGGGGAGGATGCAAATGTGGGAGTGGTACCAGCCTGTGACGGTGCAAATGCAGGTGGTGACATTGGCAGTGTGTGTGTTGACCTTTGCAAGAGCAGCAGTAACAAAGAGACTGATGTGGACTCGTGCACTGCTCAGGTAAATGGTGACTTCGCGGAAAGCCAGGGTGGTGCCAGTGTCACAGCGAGGCAGGAGGTCACTGCAAGCACTGCAGAAGCACTGCCAGCAGTGAATGGTGTGAAGGTTCCTGCATGCACATCAAAACCTGCTGCTGGTTTGGAAGTCCATGACAGCAGTGAGAGTGGGAAGCAAGAAGGGCAGGTGGAAGCAGGCTGCACAGATGGAAAATCCAGCCTCCCCTCATTGGAAGGAAGTGTGGAAACTGATGGCCCTGATGCTGAACCTGCAAACAGAGATGTTGGTGGATCTAATGAAAGTGGTGCAGAAGCTGCACAGTGCCAGGAGAGTGGTGAGATTGCTGACCATGGGGCTGCAGACATGGAGAGCAGCCATGTAGGAACTGATACCAGCAGCTGCAGAGATGGAGGAAGCAAAGATTCTGCAGGCAGTGGTCAGGAAGTTGCTGCCTGTGCCCCTTCTGCTGCTCAAACTGATGTTAAAGGTGAAATGGGCAACAGCTTCAAACCAGACACTGCTCAGCAGGGCGAACGTGAGGAACGTGAGCCTGCATTGCTCCCTCCAGAGGATACGAGCACAGGCCTGGCAGAGAAAGAGCCTGCCCAGGCTGGAGCAGAAAAAGCAGAAAGCACTTCAGAGCAGGAGGGGAGGAGCAGCAAGGTGGAATCTCCCTCTCCCCTACCCAGAGGAGAGGGGCCAGCTGTGAGTCAGGAGGGAGATGCTGCAGTGGCACCTCCTGGGCAGGAGGCAGCTCTGCAAGGTAACGACCCTGGATCAGCTCCATGTGCCAAAGGCGCAGACTGTGCCGAGGATAATTTAATAGGCACACCCTCTGCAACTCATAATGAGGAATCTAAACAAAACCAGGAAGAGGTGGCGGCGAGGGCAGGCTCAGCAGAGCTCGCCTGGCAGCACGGTGGGGAGCATGGCGGGGTAGCTGCCACCTGGCCTGGGGACCATGCTGGGGACGAGGGCTCCCCGGGGCAGGGCCACTTGCAGCAAGTTGAAGGAGGCAAAGCTGAGCCTGAGCAGGAGGCTCATGTGAATGGCAATGAGCACGTTTTGTCAGAGGAACTTCTTGCTGCTGTTGTGAAACCCTCTGCCTGCAGCCTGGAGGGGCCTATGGTGGGCAGCAGCAATGTGGATGCTGGGCTGAAAGCGACACACCAACCCAAAGAAGATTGCAAGGCTGGAGCAGCGGTTGCAGCAGACGGCACCATGCATGGGCCTGCATCAGCAGAGGAGTCACTGGGTGCAGAGAGTGACCCTTGTCCGAATGCTGGGCTGAACCAGGAACAAGACCCCACTCAAACCCTACAACGAACGTCCCCCCACAGCAGCACCCCCGAGTTAGAGGACACCTCAGAGGCGGGAGCCCCGAGCGATGCCTGTGGGGGTAAGGAGGCGCCAAGGCCGGTGACAATAGCACCTGTTGCAGTGTATCCAGAGGAGCAGGAGGACACAGAGAGCGTGCTGCCCCGGGCAGCACTCCAGCCCATCGCGGAGGAGCCCACGTGTGACAGCGACTCCAGCACCGACACCGTCTGTCTGGCCGGTGACAGTGACACTGCTCCTGCCCTGACAGGGGCTCAGCGGGAGGGCTTGGCTGAGCCCGATGGAAAGCAAAGCCGAGCTGTACCTGCAGTGCCCTTCTTGCCGTGTTCCTGCCACCTGCAGGCTGTGGAGTCGCTGGAAAACATGGGAGTGAAGAGTTTGGTATCGGCTAATGGTGCCTCTTCTCTGGATAAAGTTCCTAAAATGGTCAGAAGTTTTGATGCAGTGGTTTTTGCAGCAGAGACACCTTGTTCCCCCGAAGTACCTGCTGCAGAAAAAGTGGGGCTTGAGCCCCAGACTGCAGTGGATGCCAGAGCCAGCCTTAATGGACAAATGGATTGCAGTTCCTCAGCAAAGAAGAAGAATGTCAGCCTGGCAGTGCAAGGAGTTGAGCCTGTTACAGGTAGGAAAAATCAATTGGTTTTTTACGTTTTAAGTTTTTCTTTGTAGGCGTGTCTCTGTCATGCCGTCAGCAAAGAAAGGAAGTGAGACCTGGATGCTTGTGTTGGAGAGGAAGTGTTTGAGGTTTTTCTGCTGGGAAGCAAAAAATTTGTAGTTACATATAAAAACTTCCAATTCAAATACATGTTGCTTGTCTGGCACTGGAGGTAAGAACAGAGCATCATCTCCTATGAATTCGTACAGAAGAATTTATAGCACTTTTTAAATCGTTGCTGGAGAAGAAATGAATGGGCTTGAGCTATTTGGATTACTTTATCTTAAAGTTGTAAGCTTTCATGTGGGCACGAGGGTTTTACTTTTCCTTGGTGTTACTCCTTCACTTTTCCCCTTTATTTTTGCTGGTGTGGAACCAGTGGGTACAATGGGGCTCTCCTGATTTTCTTTGCTTGTCGACTTGAGCCAGCTGCCAGTGTCCCTCTGAACTGCCTGAAGTTGCTTCCTAATTGGCAGCATTAGGTCATTTAAAACAGCCAGTGAGCCCTTCCCCCACCGGGTTTTCCGGGCTTCAGAGCTTTTTTGTCAGGCAGAGCAGCTGGTGGTGTTTGCCAGTGCATTTCAGCAGTGCTGAACTCGGGTGATGAGTTTTACTGGCTCCTGTGGACTGGGAAGTGGGACTGGTGTTCCCCGTGGATGAGTGGTGATGGGAGAGAGCGGTGGGACTTGGGGGACAGCGTAGAAGCCTCGGGTCCATGCAGCAGGAACTGATGGAAAACATTACCAGGTAACTCCAGGAAGGGAGATAAAGGGGTACATTGAATGAAAAAGAAATGGGTTTGTTGCTCCAGCATGGGATTTAATGGTAGGTGAATTTGGTATTGAAGCATGGAGCTAATCTGATCTGTGTATCCCACCTGTTCAGGCAGCTGTTAAATGGAAGCAGCTGAACTTTTTCAGTTGCCGTTTTTTCTTTGCTCTGAGAAAATGATACAGTGGCTCTTGCTTTCACAGCACCTAACAAACAAACAAACAAAGCATTTAAATGATTAAAAGAAAGTCTGCCATGATATAAATCATGAAGTTGTGAAGTTATAAAGCTGTTTCACTGCTCTAATGCTGAGAGTTGTTTCTTCAGTCTAAGTGCAGCATGGGGTGATGTTAGAGAGTTTGTTCTGATATGTGACAGCAGAATCATTGAGGGCAGGAGAAAGACTTGGAGGGGAGGAGGGTGTCAGTGGAGGGTCCAGCAAATACATTTTTTGTTGAGTTCAGAATTTTTAGAATATTTGTGTGTCAAGAGCTCACCAGTAAACATGAGTCAAAAGATCACTAGTAAATAAGTGGAATTATCTAAAAGTGGATTAGAAAGCTGTTTTCAGAAAGAGCCTCTTTTAATGCTGTATTGGTTTGACAGTTCAATAGATGGGAGTGGCTGTAAGCCAATACTTGGCTGGGCTCCTTTTCCTAGGAGCTTCTGGCTCTGCCAGATCTATCTGTACAGTCCAGGTCTTTACCTCTGGTTGGATTCTTGGAGCCATGACACTGTCTAGGTGAAGTTTGAAAAGGAAAAGCGACCAGACAGTCCAATAACGTAGTAGCTAAAGTAGGACAGTAATGTTAAGTCATCATTCTGTATTAGGATATGGAAAGAGGAGAAAAAATGGAGGTGATCCTGTAACTGATTTAAAATACATAAGGATATAGGGCTGAAAGGTCTTGGAATAACATGGTCTGAGATGTCCTTAAGTAGAAATTGTTTATGTGGAATGAGACGCCACACAAAACAAAATTTAAATTGTAGTATTTTCTCTTGAAGTACTTTAGGATTATTTTGAATCAAAATGTTGGGGAAGCCCAAATAAAAAATTGGCTTTAAGCAGAGGCAAGTGACTGCTATGAATTCAAGCTCTCTATTTGGAATATTTCTGACACTGATCTCCTACAGAGCACCATCTAGAACTCTGATATGGCAGTAATTCAATAGAACTGATTTGTTGTTTATAATTATTGCTGTGTACATTTTTCATGTTGGTGTCTAGTCTTGGGTAGCATGGTTTTTATATGAGTTCAGTGTCAGCCTTCAATTTTTTTCTGCTGTGGCAGTTCTGGGGAGTTTTCCCTGAGGTCTGGATTTGTACAGAGGATTTTGTATCCGTGCCCGACTCAGACTCGTCAGTTCTCAGGATGAATCACGTGTTTTTTTGGTGGAATACAATAAAACCTTCCCAAAGGAAGTGTAGGTCACAAGGCCATTTCTCAGAAACTCATGTAGTCAGAGGGATTCATTGTCATGGTAATTTATCAGCGATGTAATCAGCTGATAATTGCTGTTGCCATTACTCCAGATCATGGAGGTCTTTAATTTTTTTATTTATATTGTGAAGCTGCTCCCAAATATACACCTGTTTATCTCATTGCCTTTGCTTAGTTTCCGCCTACCCCCAAAACAAAGACTTCAAAAGGCTAATTTCCTTATCCAGACAGGTATCTAGTGACTGGTCACAACCCTGACGAAAGCTGATGAGGGTAGATCCTGCTTTCCTGAGGCATCTTCTCCTACTGTTAGCTTTAGACTCAGAACTGCATTAGAGCTGAGTAATGGGTTCTGCAAGCACATTATCTGCCAGGCAGGTAGATGCTACTCATTAAAAAAGAAAGGAGTTAGGTTATGAAATCATCCCACAGTAGCCTGGCTGGGTGAGAAGAGAAGAGATGCCATGGGTTTGTGCTGACAAAACACCTTGGAGCAGTTGCAATTTCTTGGCAGAAACCAAACAAAACAAGGTTAAGATTGTATGGTTGGGGTCTGCCATCTTAAATAACAAATACTGTAATTACTGCTCCTCAGCTATTCTCCTGGGAGAAATATCTCCTGTAGATCTCAACATTTCAGGAAAATATTCCTTGACAGAAGAATATCACCTTATGAGTCTTCACCTCATTCTTATTGGTGGCATTTTCCCTATGGAAAAGCTCTTGGAATGATTTCCTTCCCCTGAGTGGCAGGATGAGCAGGTAACAAATGTCAGTAACAGTGCCACACTTGCAATAAGAGGCACTATGACCAGAGACCTCTCTGATAGCTTTATAGTGCTTTTCCTTTGGGATATTTCTTAATAGAAATTTAGGAAGAAGTGACAGAATGAAGAAATTGTCTTGAATTTCATCCTGAGGGCAAAATGTCTTCATCCTCCATTTCTTTCCCAGCAGGGTGAGCTTGCTTCCCCATCCTCAGTGCACCAAATGTTTCTTACTTGCATGTTCTGTCTTTGGATCAGGATCTCAACCATGGTGGCATTGCCATGACCCCGAGCACATCTCCCAGCAAATGGAACTCACAAAAATTTGTAGCATTATCTCTGATTTTTGAGTCTGCCCACAAATTCATGCAATCGAGGCAAAATCATTGCAAAACCAGATAGTCCCAAAAAACAAGAGTAGACATTAAAGGCAGTGGAAAACCATTAGTGATGATTGTTAGGAGGATTTCCCCATGGAGATGGGAGGCTCCTCTTGCTAAATCCCTGTATGGGTAAACTCACTGCGAGCATACATCGCCCTTAAGAAGGTGTTGTCATCCATCCAGTGTTTGTTTTTGGTAGAAATGAGAGAGGGAGTGGGATTAGAGGGGGGTTTAGCCATGATGCAGCCACTCTCCATCTGGGTGGCTTTGGTCAAATCACTTCACTCCTCTGGAAGTGTCCTGTGTGTCATGAGAGTCCTTAGCTTAGGCATGAAAGAGAATGACGATGTTGACTTCCTGCCAGAGAAAGGTAAGCAGGGGAACCCCTGGGGAATGGTGACTAATGAAAACTTGGCTGGGCAGAGGAAGCAGCTGGGACATGAAGTTTGTACAACTGTGGTGGTGACACCATCATGGGAGTGTGGAGAAGGGGAAAGTCAGCTGGGACTTTGTAAACTCCTGCAGCAAAGGTTTTGTTTTCCTGGTCCAGGGAGGTAATTTTCTCATCTGTAAGGCAGTGCAAGTGGGTTGAGTTTTTGCAGCTTGTGATTTTTTTTTTAAATTGTTTTTTTTGCAATGCTTAAAATACCTATTGAGGGCAGACAAGGCTGATTTCTTCTGTTATCTTTTGGTTATTGTAAACAGAAAAATAGCAAAAAGTTTGATTCTTTAGGTAGATGAATGGGAGCCAAGAAAATACATGAACAAATACCTGCAGATGTCCTTGGCCTCACCTGCAGGTTGTCAGGAGTTTCACCCTATGCTGGCTGCTGTTTCATAGTTTCCTTCAGTCCCGGATAGGATAGTTGTTAAAATGAATAGCAAGGAAGCAGTGAAGTCAGCAATGAAACCAGAATTTGGAAATCAATGGCCTTGTAGGGGTTCAAATGGACTTGTTGAAGGGCCTTGTGGGTTGGTTTTTCTTTTCTTTTTTTTTGGGTGGCAGGGGGACTGGTTTGAGTAAACATAAAAAAATGTTAGTAGCAATGAAAGAAGTTTGTTTTTAAATTACCTTTGTGGACCTTCTGTTTGCACAGGGATGTTGGAAATGAAAACTGAGGACGAGGTGGATTTTCAAAAGGACGGCACAGAGGAAATGGTGAGTGCAGGTGTTGTCACTTTGTCCTTTGCTGTGCTTTTTAAAGAAATGTCATTGCTGCTGTGACCTGCTGGTTTCCTTTCTGTAGCAAAGCTGAATGATGCCCCGTGACGTTGCTTTAACCTTTTAAAGATAGCCTGGGCTTTTTTAGCCCTTGCATTTTCAACTGCTGGATTCAGGCACATTTCTGTTCTCTCAGCCAGTCACTGACAGATTGAGCCAAGAGGTTCCTTATGGGGCAAGGTTGTACCAAGATTTGTGTATGATTTGACAAAAGCCACGTCCTGGAATGCACTTGAGTTTGGTGATGCTGTATGGGGCCAGCAGCACCTTCAAGGTCCCTGCACTGCTGCTGCCAGGGTGGTCCTGGAGAGTCTGTCCATCCCTTCTGGTGCTTTGTGTTCCCAGGGAGGTTTTGGCAGAAGGAGCCATGGCTGTGGTTTATGTTGGTGCATGCACAGACTCCAAGGTCTAAAGACATCATGGGCTGGGAGTGTTTGTGCCTTAGCTGGAAGAAAAATGAATAATGGGAGGATGTATAGGGATCAAATGTGGGGGGAAAATGCCATATTCCTCATGTCAGTGAAACAATATAAAAAGGTCATGCCAGGAATCAGGAATCCATTGGTATTGTATTTTATTACTTGTGCTTTGCCGTATTTAAGGATTGTCTGTGATTAAAAAAAAAAAAAAAAGTTGATATTTAGCTTTACATGAACATAATTTTCATTTAAAGCACCACTATTACAAATTCCACTTTGTCAATAACTGTGGTTTTTTTTGGTCTTACCTTTCCTAGCTGGATTTGTATTTGTATAAAATTTGTATAAAATACAGGATGGCTCCTGTATTTTTTGTGTGGTTTCATGTTCCTGAAAAAGTGTTTTGTAAATGGCAAATTGATGGCAGCCTTGTGTTGGAGCATGTTGCCTTTGAGCAGCTGTGTTTGTGTCTTCCCCTACCATTATGAAGCTGTTAAAAGAGAAAATACTGTTGGGATGAGTTTCCACTGCAGGGTGGAGCTCCGAAAGTCTTTGCTCATCATGCAGTAAAGCTCTTTGAGCAGCAGAACAGTCTTGCCAAAGCTTGTAATAAAATCAGGTTTATTATGTTTTTAACAAGTTAAGGCTTAATTTCTGTAGCTGTTTGCTTGGTGAGTTAGCGAGGGACTAGAGAAAATAACTTTCCAAGCCAAAATTTGTGCTGTCTGATATGGAAGTCTTTCATTACTGGAATGTGTGAGTGGAAAGATGCTACTGAAATTTTTTTTTTTGCTGACCCTTTATTAAAGATAATTTTCCTGACCAATATTTCCAAATCTGGTAGTGAAATAAGAAATCTTTTGAAAATGCAATTTAGGACATGGCCTTTTACTTTCAAACAAGAAGAAAAAAAAAGGAAAAGAAAGGTATTGTATTTAGCTTCCATTTTGCATCTTTTACAGGCATTTTGGGGTTTGTGTGTGTGCTTTCTTCTCTTCTTCCTCTCCCTCCCACCTTGTCAAACACCTCTTTAGAAATCTGTCCTTTCCGAGGCAGGAATGGGAGTGCCAGGGGAATGGAAAGTTTGCTGCAGGACTGACAGGGTTTCCTGTTGCTATGTTCAACAGAAACAAAATAACAACTGCACTATATTAAGGTCATAAAAAAAAACCCAACCAAAAAGGAGTGGAAGGCTTATAAATAGTTTAATTCATACATGTGGGCTGGGTCAGAGGCGGCCGGTGAAAACCACCATCGCGCTTTTGTGCCTTTCCTGCCACGTCCTGCCTCTGCTTTATTTAGTGCTGCTGCTTTTTGTAGCCAGGAGTCTTTCAGGTGCTCATTGGCTTCCCATTACAGAGCCATTTTATGGTTAGTAAAGGTGGTTTTCTTAACTTGCTGCAAATAGAAGTGTTGTTGCTTGCCCCTGGTCAGGAGCTGCGGGTATTTTGCAGCCTCACTGGTGCTGTCGGCAATTTTGGATCGTGGGAATTATTGCTAACTCCTGTTTTATGGGTGAGAAATTTGCACACTGCTTTTCATAAGCATGAGTTACTAAAAAGAAACCAGTCTTGGAATTTAAAAAGTGCAATTTCTTGTATAGTTCAGTCAGGCTGAAGGACATTATCTTGAGTGCTCTGAAGAGAGAAGGGGGAAAGCTCTTTCTTTTAAGCTGGGTTCTGAAGAATGAAAAACTGTGAAGCATTTTTAGAATTATCTGGATCTGTGATGCCAGTGTTACAGATGTGAGATCTCACATTTTCTCCTGTAGTCATTTCAGAAGATTCTTGCACCTCATGGAAAAGCTGCTGTTAAAAAATGTTTAGGATAATAATCGTCTGTAGGGTTTTAAGCACTGAAGAGAAAATAATGGAAAAATGTTTTTTCCAATTAAAATGAGTTTTTAAGTTATCTATTTGTTAAATTTCCTGAATCTTTTCTCAGAGTTCAAATCTGTTCAGCTGTAAAACTCAGTAACCAGAACTTCCCAGGCTCCTTGCATGTTGCTTATCCTGATGGAGACTCTCCTGGTCCTTATCTTCCTGCTTAGTTTGGGAATCTTGAGTAGAGCTGGGACAATCACTTCATGTGATCTATTAAAATGAGACTTTAATGTTTTTAAAATGGAATAATTTTTAACTCTGATGAGAAATTTGGTTTGGCTTCTGCATGCTGCGATATTAAAATAACTTAAAATGGAGCCTGTGGCTCCAGCATCATGAAAGTAAAGTAGCAGTTTAAAATGAAGTGTACCCTGATATGCTTCTCTTGTGTTGATCCCAGAAATTGGTTGTGATTCATTATTTGCTGAATCTTTGTCTTCATGTGGCAGGATGGATAAGGTTGTGCTGCTGGGTTGTCTGAGCCTGTGACTGAGAAGTTGTAGCTGGCTGACCTCAGGACAGAGTTCACTGGGAAATAGCCTTCCCATTGCATTTATTAATTGAATTAGTTACTTCCTATTGAATTGAATGCATCCTACCTTTACCAGAGGAATCAGTTTTTAATTAACATCTGTGTTTTCAGAAATTGCCAAGAATGAAGCTTAGAGAACTCTTGAACTTACATCCCTCCACTGATCCAAGTAGTGCAGTAACAATTGATGTATCAGCAATGTCACTTTCTGGGGGGAAACTTGCAATATTTTCAGTCATGATTTGGAAGATGGAGGTATGTTTATAACACTCAGATGATATCAGGTTGGGAAGGATTGTAGGCACTTGAGAGAACAGGGTCAGGGTTCAGAGTGACCTTAAGAAATTGGAGAGCACATCCAGATAAGAGATAAAAGTGGACAGTGAGTGCTGCATTTGCAAAGGAGAAAGCAAAATGCACTTTTACCAAGTCAGGTTTAACCTGGAGAGGGATAGGTTAAAATAAGGCTGAGGATTTGTAGTGGAATACAGATGACCCAACTGCAAGAGCTATTGCAAGAGAGACAAATCTTGTTTGGAGTTATATTTGAAGGAGTGTCCTCTGTAAGGTGCGGGAGGTGACTTATTCATGTGTGGCACTGTGGAGCCATCATCAGTGCCATCAAATCCAGTTTGGGGTGCCCTGCTCAGAGGAGAACACAGGCAGATTGGAAAGTGTCCAGAAGGAAACAATGAGAAGATATTAAGAAATGTGAGAAGAGATTGAAAGAACTAAATTTATTCGATGCAGCAAAAAGAAAACCATTGTGCAATCCAGCAGTCTGCCAACATGTAATAGTGGTTATTAAAGTCCCAGATTTCCATGGCAGTTTAATTTACTGATTTGCTAATTTGCCAGGATGATTTAGGCTGGATGTTGTGAAAACATCCTGTTACCATCATAAAACTGTTGCAAGACCACCTAGGGAGGCCAGGAAACCTCCTTCCCTGGGAGTTGTTAGAGATAAGAGAGATGATGCTGTCAGGACAGAGCCTTAGGTCTGTTGTTGCCCATTGGTTTTGGTTTGTAGGCCCCCATGTTTGTTCTTTGATAAACAGGGAGAAGAGCAAGGAGCTGCTTGACCAGAGTCTGGCAGGGTGAGCAAAGGAAGGGGACTGGGACAGCAGGACTGCAGGAGATGAGGGTGGGAAGAAGGGGATGGAAAAGAGCCTATGGGAGAGAGTAGAGACCCACATGACACTGAGATGAGTGTTGGGATGGACAGTAGGTGTGAAGAATGCAGAGATTTTTCATTCTCCCAATTATAATCTCTCATATTTCTCTTCCTTGGAGTCATCAGATAAATGGATAAAATTCTGGCCAAGGTGTACAGTGTCACTCACCTCCTGTGGCTGGTGCTGAGGAGCAGTCTGGTGCAGTTCCAAACTACTGAACCTTGCTGGTGACCCAAGATAAGGGGTTGTTACAGTTCTCCCAGGTTCCAGTTTATTTCCTTAGGAATTAACTATTTTAACAAACTGCTCACCCTGAGAACCTGACAAAATTCAGGTTGTCTGTATGCACTGAAGTTCATTTTCTCCATCTGTGTGGGTGTACACATGTACATACTATGGGATGGGGGTTGCAAATCCCTTCTTTCCAGAGGACCTGCAGAATAGCATAGGAATTTCCTCAACAGCTTGGACAATTTCAGAGCAAGTGGCTGAAGTGTTGGAAACAGATCAGAGCTGAGTCTGGTGGTGGAAAGTGCAGCTTTAACGATAGCCTGTGTTCTCATCCTGCCTCTTTAAAATCACTTGTGTAACCCTCTCTTTGTAAATGTTGTCCTGTAACTACAGTAAACATGGAAAACCCAAGCCAAAAGGGAGCCTGCCCTTAGCCTGGCATTAATGCTGGAGACTGACGCACACTTACCCATCGGGTCAGGGCTTTGGACTAGTCATTTGCCAAGCCCTTTCTCACACCCACCAGCATCCTGTGTCTGCCCTGGATGCTGGGAGCAGAGGCTTTGAGCTCTGTGAGGAAATTGTGTCAGCTGGCCAGCCCTGAGTGAATTCATGGCTGTGTAGGACACATCACCCTGGCTTTCGCCGGCTGCTCTGGCCGTCGCCACACAAGCTGCAGGGAGCGAGAATAAAAGCTGAGGGAAGGAATAGAAAAAGAAATTCAAACCAGGCTGAGGTTCTTGTTTGGCCTTTACCATTACTCATGCCTTGAAGGCATTTATACAACTATTGTGGCAGGTTTTTTTTGTCCTGCACTGAATTTCTCTGGGTGCTGCATTTCCGATGCCTTTTTATCCAGAATGCTGATAATCCCCAGCTCAAGACAGTAGTTTCCAAGCTCAGTCACAAGATTCACGGATGTTAAGGGGCGAGGCAGGAACGTGGACATGGAGCCAAATCCCCAGCTCAGTACAGGGATGCTGCTCCCAGGTCTGGCTCGGGGCAGATGAAGGCGCCTGTGCCACCCCCACCGTGGCCACAGGGCTTGTGCCAGCCCCCGCTGATCTCTGGAGATGGTGAGTTAATTCTCCTCCCCTTTGCCTTCCCCTTCAGCCACTGTTATTCAGAGGCAAAGACTGCTGCCTGTTACTCTGATTTTTCATCATTTCCTCATTTTCTCTAACAAAACATCTGGCTCTGCCATCCTCCCAGTCACAGCGAAGTTTATCCCTCTGTTTTTTCGCACTCATTGTTAAAAGCCCCAAGATCTAGCTGCAGTTTCATCTGCAGATGCTGTTGCCTCGGAGGCAGAGTTGTTTGTATATTCTTGCTGTAGTTTTGAGATGGTTTAGATTGAAGACAACTGTTTAATAACTACAGTTCTGCAATGCTGACGGCTTGCTTCAGACAAAGGGGTTCACTCATAAATTATTTTATAGCAGTGTATTAAAGTAGCTTTCAGATCCTTTTTAGGATCAGGACTGTTATTTTACAAGTTTGTAAAATACAGGCCTAACAGATTTTGAGTTTAGAAAATCCTGGGTTTGGAGCTCTCTTCCAGTGGTTTGATACATTAATTTTTTATGCAGTCATGAAAGTATGGATCCATACTTTCCATAAAATAATGGATGTTTAAGACTGTTAGTATAGCAAAGGAATGCTGGCATTGAATATTGTACCTTATGAAGGAAAATACTGTGCTATTTCTGAAAGGTCCAATCTCCTTTATCCTATACGTTCTCTTATTTGTGTTTGAAATAGTTTTGTGGTGTAACTGTTATACAGTAGACATGGTTACTGCACACTGAATTCCTGGGCTAAATATAGACAAAACTAAGATGATAACATGGGAGACCAAATGTGGACTTTTGATGGAGGCTACATTATTATGACAAATGGGTGCTTTGGTGTCTCAGGTCACGGGGTTTTTATCCTTCTGAAGGAACTTATCTAGTTCCATTTTGATATTTTGGAAGCCAGAGTTGGCCCCTTACAGTGTAGACAGGCCACCGTTTATGCTTTTCTGTAGATTACCTTTTTTGCAGTTTATTGGAATTTACACCACTTTAGAGAAAAACTGTATAAATGCAATAAATAGATTTTAATTATATTCCCATACATTTGTTCTGGGTTTTTGTGAGTAGTCATGGGACGGACAGAAGAGATGAACAGGAACTTTTGGGCACTGATGAAGTAGGCTCTAGCAATATCCAGGCAAAGCATTTCTGACTTTAACTTCCAGCAAAGGATGAAAAGAATGATGGGAGTAAGAAGATAAGAAGTACTGTCAAACTTTTTCCATAGAAACATGGAATCAAAATGCCTGTCACCTTGTGGTCCTGTCACAGATTTCTCTTTTTGTTACTGTTCTCAGCCTTTTTCCACCTATTTTAGGTTGTTTTCCTTCCCTTAATGTATTATTTTCATGCAAAGGTGGAAACCTGTTGTTTTTCCTCCAGCATCTCAGCTGTTTCTGCTCAGTGTCTGTCTCTGCCTGCTGTTACGTACACATCCTGCTGTGGCCCAGGGTGACTCAGCTGTGTTGCAGAATGTTTCTGCGCTCAAACTGCTGTTAAAACATCAGATGAGATAAAAGCCTGGGTGATAACTAAATGTTTGCCTCTTCATGCAGCATCCTTGCACTGAGCAGACTGATGTCTCTGTGGCTTGGCAGGGACATCTTTGCAGTTGTACGGGACAGACTGGTGGTGGTAGGGAGGTTTTTAAGCTTGGGGTTGTGAAACAAGAATAGATGGTTAATGTTGCAGTGGATGATTCTAATATCACTCAGAAGGGCTGTGTCATTTGGTGTCCAAGAATGTGATGTCTAAAATAAAAGTCTGGGGGGGAGTGGGTTTGGCTGAGCTGGGGCAGCTGCAGGTCAGAATAAAAATCCCCAGGGTCAGAGCAGTGCCTTGGTGTTGTGTTTGACTGTGGGCAGTCATAGCTGTCCTTGCTGTCATAACACCAAATCAATGGAAACTTTCAAGAATAGGAAACTTCTGAATTTTGGTAGAAGACTTAGTCATAAATTATGCCAAAGAAGAGGTGTCTCCAAATGACATGTACAAAGCATGAACAAGAGTGACATTTTTTATTGGGACCCCAGAGCAGGTAGACACAAAGGATAAGAGTTTCTTCTCAGTGCTGCTGTACCTCCTTTCCATTGCCAGTTTGGTTCTTTACTGCTGTGGTCTGTGTTTTGGACTTCTGCTTTGGAATAACCCCAGCAAGGAGGCTGTAACAAGAACATACGATGTTTTGCAATGGTTTAATAAAATATACTTCATCAGCTTTGTAGGAATTAGCAGATGGGAGCAAATTCTAAACTAGGCTTTCTTTTGCACTTGGTCTCTTGCAGATAATGAAATTCTTCTTCCATTTCTCTTTCTGCTTCACTTATACATTAAAATTATGCCTAAATAAACATGTACTTGATGTAGCAAACTTTCTGATTTTCTCTTGGGCAGTGGTGAACTTAACTGCTCCCTCCCTTCTTACTTGCTGTGTTTATCATCTTAGTGCCAGTGATGTACTTGGTGAAAATGAAGGCGGTAGCTGTGCCCAGGAGACTGATCCAAAAAATAGAGCAAATATTTCTGAATTACCTTGTTTGCTTTCTCTTCTGTTTGTGTAGTTTGAAGCAGAGCAATTGTTGCTTTTCTGTGTTTAACGTGAGTTATGCTGCTCTCCTTTCAGATCTGCAGAAGGTCTGATGGGTGGCTTATGGTTTCCTCAGCCTGGTTAGATATTACTCTCCCTAAAGATTTTGCTCTGATACCATTACAGCCACTTAATTGTAGTTTCTCCTTATTTTTGCACTTATTTATTTGGGGGCATATTCTTACCTGCACCTTTACCAATACCACGTGCCTCCCTCTCCTGGAGCATTTCCATTTTCCCCACTGGAGCACCAATCCTGTGTTTGCAGGTACCTGGGGGCTGGCTCTGCCTGTCTCTGGCTGTGCTCTCCCTCCTCATGTGGTGTCCTTCCAGCTGCTGAGATAAGAGGCAGGAACGTGGAGCCTCGCCCCTGCTCGCTCATTAGTCTGAGCTCTGGTACTGAGTCTGCTTAGCATCAAGTGACTTGTTTGTCTTGTGTCTGAGACTATGCTTACCTCCATAAATCAAAAAAAAGATCATAATCCTGAACTACTTGACACTGAACTTTTGCTAGGTTTCTTAACACAGCTGGATGTATGAAATGCCTGAAAGCGGTTAAGAGGAATATTTCCAAAATACACTTTTTCGAAGACTGAAGGTGCAGTTCTCTGAAACGTTAGTTTCAATTTGAGATCATCTTGTGTTTAGGAGTATGGAATCTCTTCTGCCTTTCCAAAATACTGTACTGATTCTTACCAAAAGCATGGAGAGGGATGGGCTGTTAAAATGTACTGAGATTACAGAAGGATTCCATGGTATTTTGTTCCACTATTGTTTCTTTTTTTAACTCACTGGCCATAACAAGGTGAGGAAATGCTTACTGACCTGCTTGCCCAGGAGGAGGCAGATAAGTTTTAGCTTCAAATGGCTGCACTCCAGGGTTAAAATAGAGCAGTAATGTACCTTTTTGAGCCTTTTAAAGAGAACAAAGGTTGCTTACATCATATCCAGATATTCCTTCCTACCTGTAGATAACCAAAGAGAGGCATGACTGTAAAAACTGGGGTCTTACAAAGGGAAGGGGTGAGAGAAACTCCTCCCTGCAGCGTGGGCAGAAATGGGTTCTAGGGCATTTTGCAAATTCTGTATTGTAATGTGTTTTAAGGAGACATCGAGAGGCAGCTCAAAAAGCTTTTTTAGTTCGTAGCTGTATATTTGGGGGACAGTGTTTAATTTTTCTTGTCAAGCCTTGTTTATTTCTTCTTTTCTGTCTTTGAGGAAGCTGAGTTTTACTTTGTATGCTATAAACGATGCAAAAAGCACCCAGAAGACTGTAGATGGATCCTCTGCCTTTGTTATAAATCTATGTATATAGACTAAATAAAGAGCTTCTTTCTGGGCTTAAAATCCTTGCAGTGCAGCAGACAACAAAAATTTGTGTCTTGGAGTAGCTCCGAGAATTCTTTAATGCTGAAATATCTCCTCTGCTTGCAAACCTGGGGCTCTCACTCCTCTAGATAAGCAGTTTCTGTTTAAACTGGGTTTTTTTATGACTGTTCTTTTGGGCAAGTGTTGGCACAACTGACGGAGACTCTAGGAGTGCATGGCAGGGAAATAAGAAGTTTGAAGGTAAGATTAAACAAGTCCTCTCTGTTAAAAAGAGCAAGGGGAAAGAAAAAATCTGTGCGTGGGGTATTGGCTTTCTTTGACTCTTGACAGTTTGAATGTACACTGAAAAAGACTGGAGCTCTTTAAAAGCTTTGTAAGTTGTTTTCTTCTCCTTCAAGAAAACAGAATTTAGATAGAAACATCTTGTTTCAACTAGCAGCTGAATTAAATGTTGAAAATAGGATATTCTGGTTGAATTTGTTGTTTTGGTTTTTTTTTGTTAAGCAATCATTAGATTCACAAGAAAAGTACATTCTGTTTTTATGCAAGCCTTCCTGTGAGCAGTGCATGTTCTCTGTCTGGGAAGGAGCACTGTCTGAAGCACCAAATGTCTTGTGGCAGCTTGACTCTTAAAATATATTGTGTGTTATCTTTTACAGAGGATGTTGGCAGATGTCTGGATCCCAGCAGTGAAATAGCAGGAGGGGAGGCAAGACAAACCTGGGGTTTATTGTGGGTTGCAGTTGGAGGTGCAAATGGGAGCCAGGAAGATGGGCAGTGGAGGGTGTTTTAGTCCCTTGTACGGGCAGAAAGCAGCAACAGCAGAGGGGGTATTTAAAGCCACTATTTAGATGAGATGTATTTCCTTTATTTCTTGTCTGAGTCTGGTGGGCAATACCAGATTTGGGGGGCATTTAGCCTTTATCCCCCCAAACTCCCAGTGCAGGGGAGGGAATGAGGTGCTGACTGCAGCAGCTAAAGAGAAACCAAAGTCAGGAAAGGAGCCCAACTTTATTTTCTTCCAGTCTTACCAACTGGCCTAGCCAAAAAAGAGCATAAAATAACAACAGCTGTTGAAAAAAGTCAAAATTGTGTGCCTGTATCAACAGATGTTTCCATAAGCCATTGATTTTTAGGTTGGCCCAGCTTAAATACAGTATGAGGGTGAAAGTCAAAAAGGTAAAATCTTATCTAGGAGATGTTTCTTTGCTAGGAGAACTTTATAAGCTGTCACAGAAGCCATAAACAAAGTTGCACAAAAATATATAGTGGCTTTTAGTTTAAATTGTGAAAATATTTTGCTTTCAATAGCTTTCAGATCTTTTGCTGAGTATTTTTGCTTATGCGTCTACATTAAGTAAGCCCATTTAACAAAACCTGATCCTCTTATAAACATGAAATACTGACAGTATCCCACATATGGGTTTCATTAATTTTTGCATGTTTTGAAGTTGCCTATTTTTTTCTCCTAAAGGCAAACTTCAGAAACAGAAGAGACTAGTGCTGCATGATAGCCAAAAAAGACTAACTGAGGAATAATAACTTGGAGTAGTTAAATTATTTAACTGTTGTATAACAGATTATTTTTTTTTTTCAATAGAGAGGGATGCTGCATAATCTGCATTCCTCCTAGTTGTTGTTAGTTGTTTGCTTTGATGGAACTGGCATCAATTCTGCTGGTTATCTGCAAGCTTTTGTGCTCTTGATTCTTGTAAATGTTTTGGATTTTAGCCTGAAGAGAAAGCTTCAGAACATTTTCCTCTTTCTTCCTAATAAAACAAAGCCAACCCTTTCCCTGTAGTCACTGGTGAGAAATCTCAGATGCTCCATTTTCTTTATCTGCAGCACAGCAATTTGCAGCTCCTGGGACAATCCAAATCAGAAGGATAACTCAGGGAAATTGCAGGATATAATAAATTTGCTTTTTGACATTTTTGGTGCCATTTATCATCATCCACTGTCTTAAATGTATTTATCTGTTGAAAAAAGCTGTTAAAGATATGGAAATGCATAATCTCTGGCAGGTGGGGAATGAGAGAGGGGAGCACAAAAACTCAGCACCTAAAACTTTCCTAAAGCACCTGTATTGTGCTGACATTCCCCATGTTTGCAGGGACATTCCCTAGCTTTAACTGAGTGGAGAGGCACAGGAGCAGGGCTTGGGACCCATTATTCCAGTTAGGATTTAACCTTGCAACAACAAATGTTACTGTAGAGGGATCTTTGAAAAGCTGGTAGAGGTGTAGGATATGTTCGTTTATAACCTTAGAATAAATATTTTATTCTTTTTCTGGAGCAGCATCAACTGTTGAGAAAATTCCTTACTAATGGTGATGCTTCCACGTATCTGGCTGAAATTATACGTGTTTTATGCCTTGAAATGCCTTTAAAAATACTTTCTGAAATCAGGCTATAGGGGAGAACATACTCAGGCTGGATTGATGTAGCAGTCCTTAATGATGGCTTTGTGGACCCAATGAATCCTTACCCTTGTATATACATCCTTAGTCCAGAGGGATGAAAGTGGGGTAAAAATGGATAATACCAGGGGTTTTTCCACAGGGTCAACATTCTCTCCTGGGCTCTTGAGCTGTAAAGACATGTTTGTTTAATATTCTTTACAGAGGACTACCAGGGAAACGGATAAAACAGTGAGCAAAGGAATACTCATGTGGTCCTAAAGCAGACCTCCCAGGCAGGAGCTGGATTCCAAATGCCTCCTCTCAAAGTTTGCATTGGATTTCATTTCAGGTTTCCAGATGCATGGAGAGAGGGCACGAAAATATTGGTTGAATGAGGGTGTAGGTAGGAGGGTGATCTGGAGTGGCTGTTACTGCTGGGAGAGGGGCTTGGCTGCACTCAGAGCATCTCAGTTACCCATGGGGACTGAGATCCTCCTTCCCACAAAGCAAACAGAAAAATTGGAAGGGCAAAACAAATGCCACAGTGTCCTCAATCCACTGCCTTCATTAGCAGCCAAGCAAAAAGCTGACCTGGGAATATGATGGGTGCCTTTGTACAGTACTCTGCTTTCCCAATGCTTCCCCTCCCAGATTTTCAGTTGCAAGATGAAAGAAAAGATAACTTTTTCCCTTTTGACAGAGTGCCTGGCCAGGACAATACCCTGGGTCGTGTGGGCTTCTGAAGGGCTGAGTCCTAGGGACTTTAGTTAAAAAGGGAAAAAAAAAAAAAAAAGTTAAAAAATAAAAGAAAGGAAACTGAATCATTTTCTGGCATGATTTATTCATTTGAATGACCCGTCTCTGTTTTTCAGTTAGATTACAGTGCCTTAAACTGTAGGCATGAAAGAATGGTAAAAGTTGAATAATTTCCTCGGTTCAAGATGTGTCATTTTTATATTGTCCATTAATTTCACTCACTCATGCCATACGTCATTTTTGTTGGGCTTTATCTGCCAATTCATCTACATAATCTGCTGCCCTGTTTCTGTTTTTAGCTAAAGACATAATTCATCAGCTAGAACCATCCACCAGGCATTTCATGGCACTGATCTCGTGTTATGCTGAGGCATCCTGGAGTGGCTCAGGCAATGTCTGCCTGCTGCTGTGCCCTTCCCACAGCAGTGGGGATTATTTCAGAGCACAGGGATGTTTCCTGCACTCTGGAAATGTGAGGTGCTTTGTTTTCCTGCCCGAAAACTTGAACTAATTTTTAACCTCATATCTTGAACTGTAGAGATTCAGTCTTTCTAGAATGTGTTGTTATGGGAGAACAGAACATGTGTTTTCGGTTGTATAAATCAGTACTTTCTTATGTCCTGTATCTATCCCAAGCATGTCAGAATATGCTTTTTTTATTGTGGATTATATAAAAATGAAAAACTCCTCTGATTTTTGGGTCTATAAGCTTTTTAGATAATGAAACATGTCCTTTTTCTTGGATTTGAGACAAATGCAATGGTCTCTTCCTTAACTCCTCTGTAGGACAAATTATTAGACATTGCTGATTGGGCTTGAGCAGGCCTTCAGGTATTTGAGGGATGGTCTGTGCAAACCAATTTCAAAGGACTTGTATAATGTTTGTGGTGGTTTGAAAACTCCTATAAAAGCAATTTGCTGTCTTTAATACTTTATTCATTATCTTTCCAGATCCCCAATATTGTAATTCTTCCTTTATAGTAGAATCATAGTAATGAGCAAAAATTATCACTCATTGTGTGCATGTAAAATTTACATGTTTATTGACAGCAACTGAAAACCATAAAGGAAAACATAAGCAAATCTATTGTGACCAACTTTAGTGTTGGATGAGATCAGAGAAGTGACCGTCATTTCTTCAGCAGCAGCTCCAGGCTGGGCTGTGCCAGCTGTGAAATGAAAGCATTATCCTCCATCCACTTGTTTTGGTTGCAAATTGTGTTATTCTTTGCAAAAGTCCCCATTTTTTTGGTGTTTGACCCAATCTGTAAGTCATTAGACCCCGTGCCCTGGTGGGAAGAGCCTGAGCATGGGAGCAGCCGACAAGGGGACACAGGGGATGTGCAGCTGATTTGTTGCTGCAGTTCATAGCTCAGGTGCTCCTTGACATCCTCTTTTGGGACTGTTCCTGCTTTATCCACTCATGTTTTCCATTCCCTATTTTCAGGATGTTGAAACTCAGAGCAAAGCAACATGTCCAGTGCTTGACAGCAGAAGTATTTCTCTCAACTCCCATAACATGCTGAATAAATATCTGTGGGCTGGTCCAAGATCCCACAGCACTTCAGCCAGCTAGACATCCCAACTGCAGTTATTTTTGGTAAAGGAAGAAGCAGATCTTGCAAAGTGATGTAGAGTCAGCTGAGGGGTTGCTAATCTCTTGAGTGGGTTGTGTTTCTCCTGTAGCCATTTGGGAACTGTAAGATGGGCAGTTGACTTCCTCTGGAAGGATGTTCAGGCATGTTCTGTGGCTGACCAAAGCTTCAGCATTTTTCTAAAGGTTATTTGGACAATAGAAATTCCTGAAAAATGTACACTGAGTCTCTGAGAAATATTAGAAAAAGGGAAGGTCAGGAAGTGGCTGAAGGTCTCTCAAGGTGTTTTTGTATTTTCTCGAAACACGTGCTCCGTGTATCCGTGTCTGACAGCTCTCCAAGCCCTCCTCATTCCCTCATGGCTCTTTAGCTGTTTCTGTCTGGTTCTGTCTGAGCTCAAACACAGGCTGCAGCTGCACAGTGGATTGTTTGATGTTAAATTCAGCCCAGTCGTGTTGTCCCAAAGCATTGCTCTGTGAGGAAAGACCTCTCTCCTGACCTTGGTGTGAATATATGATTTAAATAGGGAAGTTTTGGGAGAGTCCTGGGCTGGAGAATAAAACTTGTGTTGGTACTGTGGATTTGGCCCAAGGATTAAATCAAACTGATGAATATGGAGGTGTTTTAGGACTAGGATTGTGAAAGTTTGTTGCTGCATCACTGACTTTCTCCCTTAGAGTAGCATGGATTTGCCGTAGGTGGTGGGGGACTGTTGGTGTCCATTTCTGTGACTCCTTTCCTTTCTGTGCCCTACCTCGTAGGGGAATTCAAAATCACGGCCAGCAACTCTGGACTGAAGTGCCACCACCCCACAGGGATGCAGACAGACAGTCGCAGTGGGACTGGGTCAGCCACTAAACTCCTCTCAGTGTTGCAGTGCTCCTGCAAACATGAGAAATGCCATGAGATATCCAGGGCTCTTGACCAAGATCTGTGGTGTGAGTGCTTGCTATGGTCAACAGCAGCCTGGTCTGCTTCAGAACCCACGTTTGAGTGTACATCTTGGTCTGGTCTCACGTGGGCACTGACTCCCTCCCAGCAGAGAGGATGGATGTGCTCTCCTTTCCAGACTGGACGTGCTCCTCTTACAGGCTTTGCAGCATTAGACTACAGATTTTCTTTGCCTTATTTAGTTTTAGGAAAAAAGCGATTTGTTTTGTCTATCCTTGCAAGAGCCAGAAATATAAAATTTTAAAAAGCCTTCCCAAAAAGCTGCTTTCTTTTAATAAAAGAGCAATTGAAATTGTAATTCTTCTCTCTTGCTGTCTGATGAATTTGTTTTAGTGCCCAAAAGTGGGTTTTGCCTTGCTTAAAACAGGAGAACTTTTCCCTTTCATCTGCTGCTCCATTAGTTCCTATCAGAGTCATGGTTTAAAAAGTTAATGCGCCTGAGTATTTCTGCAGATTGCATCATTGCAGTGTTTCATAACGGTATGGCAAAAGTAATTTGAAACAGATAACAATAGTTCAGTCTGTTTCAGGATAACCATGATTTCCTTGTCATTAAGAGGTCTGTTAGTGGGTGGAGGAGGAGGAGGAGTTTTATCTGGATGAGTTACAGATCATATGGCGTGATCAAGTGCGGTTGTTCTTTTTTTTCTTCCCCCTCTTTTCCTTCCCCTGAAATCCGCAGTGCTGGACTTGGGTTTGGATATGAAATGATTGGATAGTTTCAAACTCCTGGCTGCACAAAGTGGCTCAGAGCTTCCAGATGTTTTCAATAAGGAGTCCAGAACTGTCGCATCAGCAGCCAGTGGCCGGGGCTGCTGCTTGCGTCTCCTCTCCATTTTGAGCAACTCGCCAAAAGAAGAGAGAATTATTTACTTGTTAGAGTAGATTTTTTCGAATTTAATCTTTATTTTCTGATCTTCTGTTTCATTGTGTTTCAGAGCATAAATGCTATATACTGTCTAAACACTTTTATGGCATTCAAGGACTGCCTAAATAGCTGGACAAAAGAGACTGGAAGCCTTTGTTCTGCTCTGTCCGGGCTGAGTCGTGTTCTGTGTCTGCCTGACAGTGCCTGTGTGGATGGCAGGCTGTGTGCAAGGCAAGATTTCTAGCCTGAAACAATGCAGCAAAAGCCCCACCTAATGTGGGAAGAGGGTGATGGTCTCCCAAGGGAGAGTGTGTCTGGCACATTATCTTCTACTTGTTTATATTATATTCCCCCCTCTCCCCCGCCTTCCTTCAACAGCAAAGTCTGGAAATGAAGATGAGATGCACTTCGGGTGTCTGTAGTCGTCCCTGGCCCCCTGATCTTTGCTGTGAGTCAGGAACATAACTACAGAAAAAACTCTTGGAATAAATTAGGGATTTGGAAGCTTAAATTAAAAAAGAAGAAGAGAAGGGGTTATTTTTTTCTTGGTGTGTGTTGATTCTTTCTCTCTGTGGCTGAAGGTGTAGGGGAGTCAAGGAGATCAACTGACAACCTTTACTAGATCTAGACACATAATTAACGAGTAGGGCAGGTCATCTTCTTGATTCACAGGACATGCACCAAGTCCTAGGACACCTCCTGTGCCTGGAGTGGGTCTGGTAGCTTCCCTGGCTGGTTCTCTCCACCTGTCTGCACCTACCACATGAGATTTCTGTTCCTTGCTGCCCCATGAAAGCCCACACTGGGTTACTTGTGGCTTTTGCCCATCCCAAAATGCTTGTACATAGCTCAGGAAAATTGGCCTCTTTCTGTGAAAGCTGCACATTTCCCAGCCTGTTTCCCATCTGCTTTGATTGGAGATGTTTCTCATTTCCCCTTACCTGCAAGAAGGGTGAGGTAATGTGAGCCACGAAAGACTGGGTGTTGTTGCAGCTGCAGGTTGGACCCGTCTTGCATCTCTGTGGAAGGTGCACTGTCACAGTTAGTGATGCTTACCTCCTCTGCATGGTGGGCATTCCTTGAGCCCTGCAGCTGGACATCTCTTTCTGGTTGCCAGAGGAACTTTGTGGATCAAAGGTGAAGTGCTCTAAATGGAGTGTCTGAGCAGAGCTGTGCAGTTGTTGTTAGGATAAATCTTGGCTGGGTATACCAGCAGCTGTAATTAAATTGATTAAATCTATCTGCTATATCAGTTTAAAAAAAAAGGTGCTCCATAATGAAATATTAGAGCATCATTAAGACACTGTGACTGTTGCAAATTCCTACACCTGAACTAAATTCACATACTTTGTTTGTGAGTTCCTGTCTTGTAAATTTAGATTTGAGGAAATCCCTGCCTGCCTTTTATGGTAGTGTTTGAAGGGCTGGAATGCTGTCACAGCCATTTCTGATTCCTTGTCTCGATGGGCACATGACTGCTGGGACTCATTACATGTGGAGAAAACTGGTGGCTCCAGAAAGTCCCCAAAGTACAACCACATTGTGTGTGTCCTAATACTGAAAGCAGAAGCTCTGCTCATTGTTGGAGAGAACGGAGTCATTGGCTGAGATCTCGAGCCAGAGATTGTAGCTGTAAGACAGCCTCATAGAGGAATCCTCCTCATTTCAGCTGGTGGTGTGGTGGAGATGAAGCTTTGGGATGTGAGGGAGAGACTGGAGCATAAGGGAAGTGTGGGGAGACCCTGGCACTGACTAGCTAAGAGTGTACCTGTGTCCCTCACCAGGAGAGCTCACCTGCTGCGAGTCCCAGCCTGCTCCAGGGCCTGAGGATATGCAAGGCCCGAGGCCAGCCTTTGTGTCAGGGCTGGCCACTGTGTCATCCAGTCTCAGGAGAAGAAGCCCTTTGCTTGGTTACTGAGTCTGCTGAATCTGTAGGGTGTGCTTTTGTGTAGTCTGACTGTACAGATGGGGGTGACACATCCAGGAGCTCACGGTAGCATGTGGTAGTTCTGTAAACTCCTGGGTTTTGGTGTTTTACCGAACAGGCACGGAAGGGAGTCGGTTCCTGTGTTACTCACAGGCAGTCACAGGCAGTGTTCGGGCAGTCAGAGGACTGGGTAGCACTGGGAAGAGAGAAGTTGGAGGGCTTGCTTGCAGCAGATGGGTTTAGATCTCCTTTGGAAGACTCATCTTGCATTCAGATGCCGAGAACTTGCATTTTATCCGTTCCAGTAGGTTGCAGGGTTTGAGTCACCTTTGCCAGAGTTTGAGCTGGTGGCCACAAATCTTCTTATACAACCAGGGAGCCGGGACCACCCTACAGGACTGGATGAAAAGACCTACAACCCCCTAACTAAGCTCCAGGAGTGGAGCAAATCCCAGCAGCAGGAGGTGGGCCAGTTCTGCTGGCGCTGCCCAGGGTGGCTGTTGGAGGTCGGCAGTCAAACCTCAGGTTGATAAGTGCTGTTTCCAATTTTGCATTTTCTGCTTTGTAGCTTGGGATTAAAAAGTGCTGCATTTTCAGCTTTTCCATCTAGCAAAGCAGCAAGTTCTGGTCGCTACAAACTCCCAGTCTCCAAAAACTCTGCTTCCCCTTTTCTTCTCTCTTTTTTTCCCTTGCGTTTTTGAACCGCCCCCATTCCCTTTTGAATCGGTGAATGAGAGAATGTCTAAAGCCAGGGAAGTATGGAAAGATTTCATCCCTGGAGAGGTCAGGGTGGGGTGGAAAGCGGAGGGGGCTGCAAGGGGGCAGTTTGAAAACAGGAAACCATGTGGCAGTGAGCATGCAGGGCCCAGCTGATGTGAATGAGCTATTGAGAGCAGGGAGACTCGCGCTGGCCCCGGCATTAGAAAGACAAAAAACTTTAGGGTTTTTTTTCCCCCTACCCCCCAAGAAAAAAAGATCTCCCTTTCAGGCTAGAATAGAAGAGGGAAGATTGTATTTTCTGGACAACTAGTTGCTGAGATCTTTGCTCTGTGTTGAAAACAAACCAAGAAAAAAGTAAATGGCTGATTTCCTTTTTTTTTTTTTTTTTCCTTTGTGCGCTGATTAAATCATAAGTTTCCGTTCCTGGTTTAGGAAAGCATTAACCTTGAAACTGTCTTTCATTCACCTGGCCTGAGGGAGTGGGAAGAGTCGTTTTACCTCTTGAAAAACACATCCCTTTGCTCTCAGTCTCGTTTTGGACCGAGCAAACACACCAAGTGCTTGCAGCCAGAGGTGGAAGAGGCTGGTAATGAAAAGCTGCTGCTTTTTCTTCCCCCGCTCCCTCCTCTATTTTTTTTTCCTCTCTGTGAATCATGCTCCCACAACTGCAAAGTAAATTTGAAAGCTGGGAGAACACTGGTTCAGGACTAAAAAGGCAAGCAGTGACGTCCCAGCCCAAATCAGGAGGGAGTGGCTTTATTTCATTATTTTCTTTCCTTTTGCCCAGTGCTGTCATTAAAAATTTAAACTTAATGCAAACCCAAGCCGTCTTGCCCGGTGAACAGTGAACTGACTCGGAAGGAGGAAAGTACTTTTTTATTGTTGTTTCTTTCAGTGCATGAGCGCGTGAAAAACAAAACGCTTTGGTGACAGTATTTGCGTTGGATACGGAGATTGGTTTTTTGGTTTGTTTTTGTTTTCTTCCTGAATTAGACCCATCGTGGCTGAGCCTACCTTCTGCATTTCCACTTGGAGTGTCAGTATTCCTGCTGCACACATCTGGCTTTTGTTCTCTTTTCGGGCAGGATTTTAATTCTGGTGCTTTTTGGATATCAAAGTTGTCTGGAAAACATTTTTTTGCTATTATTACTGTAACAGGAAGGCTGATACCATTCTTAGCAGTCGCAAAAAAAATAATCCTATATGTATAAAGCTGTCTTCAAATATCTTTTGTTTGCTATAAGTTCCTGCATTGCCTGTATAAGCAAATTTGTTCTGAGAAGACTTTATCAGCCGGGCGCAGCGCTGGGATTTTCGTTTTCCTGTTAAGAAGCTCGGGCAGTCTGGTGTGCTGAGACACAGGGACTCCTCTGAGCACGGATGTGAGAGGTCTGGGGCTGTGGTGAGCCCAGGGTTCATGGTGGGCTCTGCTCCTCTGCTCCCAGCTCTTTGGACAAAATGTACGAACGCCACAAGAGGCGATACAGCCTGTGCGACATTTCCAAGGTGGACAGGACTGTAGATGTTGTGTTGTTAAAGGTATGATGTTTGTATATATTTATTTATGGGTTCCCTTCCCTATGTCCAGGGGATCAATCTGTTCCTTGCTGTACTTGTGTCCCTCGGGATGATGCAGAGGGGAGGGACAGGTGGAAGAGCTCTTGCCCTTCAGCATGGAGGTGGTTTTGGGTTTTATCAAACCATATTATGTCAAATATTATTGTCTCTGCAACTAGATAATCTCTTGTGGCATGCACTCTTTGGGAGAGCTCCCTGGCCATCTTCCCTGCCCTCTGCCCTTAGACAGTCCCTGGTTTGAAATCCCAGGTGGGTTTTTTGTGTGGGGGGAAAAGGGTTTCCATTTCCAGTGCTTGCTTTTGAGATTGAAAGGCACATGTTCCGCAGAAGATGCATTCTGCCAAAAAAAGACACGGCATCCTTTGCCTCTGTTTTTTGTTTGTGTTAGAAGGGTTGCTGTCAGTCTTGTTGTTTGGGTGCGATTTTGTCTGAGGGTGGATTGGAGCAAGAATCAGGAGTGGCTCTTGGCTAATTGTCCCAGTGTGTTCCTCCTCTAATCTAAAATTAGCAAGTGCTCCACCAAATGGCACAATGGCAGTCTGGGAATGTCCTGTCTCTGTAACAGCTTTGTGGGGCTTCAGCAGTTTCCTGGCGGAGTGGGTGGAAATAGGAGAGAAGCCAGAGGGACTGCAAAAACACAGCCCCAATTCAGAGATCTTAACTGCTGGAAGAGCATTTCCTTTCCCTCTCCCTTTTTCTCCTTTCTCTTCTTAGCTGAAGCAATGGGATTCTACATGATCATATGGCTTCCTTTTTTATGGTTTTTGGTTCATGCTGTTGTTTCCCAGTCAAGACAAGAATGTATAACAAATTTATTTTCAATTAATTCTTGTTCTACTTAATCTGCACTAAAATAGACCTAGCTCTTGTTACCTTGCTTTGTTATGAATGAAAGTGTTTTCCTTTAATTCAATGTACCCAATGGTTTTGGTGGCACAGATAGCTGTAAGTTGTTTTCTCTACCAGTGCAATTTTTTGAGTATTTTAGAACTCTGATGTTACTAATGCTGGTTGAGGATTGAATCCCATGATATTCAGTCTATAGACACAGTATAAGTCATTAAAAATGTTGTTGTATTGTGCACACACTATTTCTGTGGAAGAAATAGTGTGTGCACAATTCTTAATGATTCTTGGGAGGAGACCTGGCACCTCTGATAATTTTGGTTGCCAATAAAAAGCACAATCTTTTTCTTTATGAAGAGTATCTGAATGCCTGGGTTGAAATACAATTCACTAGAATTATCCAGCTTCAGTATTTCTGATGTCATCAGTTCCTTAAATTAGTTTTTGTTCAGAAAAGCTTAGATTTTATAACAAAATGTGGCTCTTGTTAGTTCCAACTGGTATTTTCCTAATTGAGTTTCAGAACTGTGTGTTATACTGTCTGTTCCTGCAAATGACTCAGTGTCCATATATGTGTGCGTGTGTGCACGCATTGCTGCTCCCAACATGGGCTGTACAGCCTGCAGATGTTTAAAATAGGAGGGTACTGGTGACAGCTACAGCTACAATCAACTCTAGCTCGATTTTCAGTCATCCTTCATGTTTTCTCTGGTTTCTATAACATAACTGGTAGATGAAATTGAATTTTGATGACCTAGGGATCCAAGCCAGCACTTGAGTGCGTCAGTGGCAGATCATCTCTTGACGTTAATGGGAGTTGGATCAGGCCCTTAATGAGGGAGCCGGGGGTGGGGTTTCTGTTGGGTTTGCTTTTCATTAAAATACTGAAATAAAGCTGTACCTTATCTAGGCCATTGTATTTTGGGGAGTTAAGAGGACAGGGTTTCTTAAATATTGAAAAGCAAGTACATGTCCTTAGAAAAAAGCAAACCCAAATTGGATCCATGAGGAGTGAGCTGATGAAATTTTAACAAGATACCTGCAAGCACCAAACAGCTTTCAATTTGGCTGCAGGTTGACTCAGACGAACTTGTCATTTCTTGAGTGAGTAGATGAACATGTTCTTTGCTTCGTTTTAAGGTAGGGAACTCAGTAATCATAGAATTCTTTAGGTTTAAAGGACCTTTAAGATCATCAAGGCCAGCCATTAACCCAGCACTGTCAAGTTCAACTTTAAACTATGTCCCTCAGTGCCATGTCTACGCATCTTTTAAATACCTCCAGGGATGGTGGCTCAGTCATGACATAGGAAAGAAAATCAGCTGCAGAAAAAGGACAATGGGAACAAGTGGTGAAGAAAGAATTTTGGGTACTAAATGTTTATAGATGAGATTATATTTGCGTTGATTGCATCCATTCTTGGACAGAATCGCAAAAGAACTTTTGGTTCCTACACATAATTTTGTCATCTGAGGGGCCACTGTCTTGAGACTCAATTTTTCCATGTTTAGATTGAGCCTGAAACAGTGGCTTGTGAAGTTATGAAAAAAATGAACCTCAGCAATTTTGAGGGTTGATGCACACAATTATTTTTGGCTTTAGCATAGTTTCTTCCTCCTCTCCACATATGAAAAAGCAAGAGGCAGCAGGTTACCAGCAGCATCCCAGTCCCTGTTGGGGGTAGGACTTCGTCCTAGGAAGGAATTCCTTACTGTGAGAGACATGAGGCCCTGGCACAGCTTGTCCAGAGAAGCTGTGGGATGCCCCACCCCTGGAAGGATTCAAGACCAGGTTGGATGGTGATTTGAACAATCAGAGAAAAGTGTTGGATTTGCATCATCTTCAAGGTGCTTTCCAACCCAAACCATTCTATGATTCCATGATTCTGTGTCCTTAACTGGCTGCTGCAGCAATGCAAACTTGATGAAGTTGGATCCTGAACTTAGTGAATGCAGGGAAGCCTGGATGATGCAGAAACAACATAAAAATTTGCTGTCATTGTTCCTGCTGGGTTTGCATTGTAGCAGATGAGGGAGAAGTTGTGGGGTGTGTGGGATGTCTGCTTGTCTGAACATTTTGCTGAGCTCTGAGCAGCTACGTGCAGGGTAAAGCAGTCTGTGCTATGTTAGTGCAAGCCCAAAATGGGAAGTCTCAGTGTGCCCATGTGTGCCTTGGCAGCCCTGTCTCATTTTTATGTTGTGCCTGCTACCACAAATAAAACTACACGGACAGGATAAAAAAACCACACTGGCTGGCACCTTGCAGACACATGGGAAGTCAGACAGGCGTTCAGTGGGGATGAACAGGCAGTGCTTTGCAGAGTTACAAAGTAAGAACTGGGCTTGCTTTGGGAATGGAAGACTGAGTAATCACAGCTGGGAATGTTTTCTGAAAGTTTTTGCCTATATCTGCATTTCACCTCTGTATGTGAATGCTGAAGTTGTTAAGGGTAGGCATCAGGAGTAAATTTTTTCACAGCTGGGGCAATGAGATTTGATTTTTCAGCTTTTTGGATGAACTGATCCCATTCAGCTTCTAGCTGAAGATCAGAACATTATTCATGGAATTAAAACCAGCATTAATAATTAATCAAGGTGTTTTGAAATTAAAAGGACAGCACTATTAATTAGTTGTTCTGCTTCCTAGCTGCTCTGGTAGCTTTACTCCAGCACCAGGGAAGATGCTCTGATTGATACCTGCCTACCTAAGGCAAAGTGCCATTTACAGCATCCTAAGCTAAAAGCAGTCTGTGGAGAAGTCCCTGAAACTTCCTTACATTTTATGTTGAAGTTTTTCTTCTTTATTGACACATAAGCAAGTTCATTCCTTCTTTGGAGTTGTTCTGGGGAAAGGATATCCCCAGCTGCTGGGTATGTGGTGTTCATCAAACTTTGTGGGCCTAAAACCACTAAGTTTTAATCCAACATCTGTCCATGCTGTTCTGGTCATTGAAGGACAGAAGGAGATAAGTGTCTTTAGAATGATGTAGAGAGTTTTTGAGTTTTTCTGTTTGTGTCTCATGTAGAATTACAGCTGGGAGGGCAGCTTAAATTAAATTACGGTGTTTTCATATTAGGCATGTGCATGTTTGTGGGAATTTTGCTCCCATGTTAGCTAAGAGATGGTTTTTTTGGGAAAGCAAATGCTGGTATTTTTGAAGCTTAATTAAAGTCTGTTGACTTTTAGTTTTGCTGGTGGAGGACATCACAGTGCCAAGGGCTGGAAAATGTACTTGGGGCACACGTTCCTTTTCCCTGCTGGGACATTGCAGGGGGATAAATGCACTCTAGGAATTTAGTGTTGCTCTTGCACCATAAAGAGCTAATTTATTCAGTCATGTAACATGTCCTGGGCTTGTGGGAGCCTTTTTTGGTGAAATCCTTTAATATAGTTTCCTATAGCACTGCTGGCTTGTTACTATGAGAAAGGTCAGTTTGGACATCCTTGAAAAAATGTCCTGATATGGTGTCACCAGCTCTGTAAAGATAAAAGACTCAGTGTAGCATATTCACAGTGCTAGAAGAAAAAATCTTCAAAGAAATAATTGCAGAAATGCAAGTGCTGTCCCGTTTGGCATACATTTGAGAAGGTCTTTGGGTTCTGCATCCACCTGTTAATATTGTCCCCCAGAGCTAAGAAAATATACGGGGAGCTTATCAAAATAATTTAACTAAAAAATACATGCAGAACTTGCAAGCAAATTGATATGTCTGCTCTTAATATTGTCTGGCAAGATGATTGCCAAAGCAGTGATTGTTGCTCTTGATGTGAATTTTGTGTGTATGGAGTCTTTCTGCAGCAACAGATGTTGAAGGAAAACAGTGGAAATTCCTTCCCCAGATGCCCCATCCTTCATGCTCCTTTTCAAACTGTTTTGGAGGATCTTGAAAGGTGTATTTTGTGAAGAGGGTAAATCAACTGTTGCTTTAGTTTCTAGTGCAGGAATTGCAGGCAACTGGATAATTTCATTGTAAATTGAATTGTAAAGTTAAAAGTTGGTCAGCATAAACATTGAATTCCAGCTATGTGTACAAATTTCTTTAATCCTGTAGGAAGTTTTCAGGAACGGGAAATTCCTAGAAAATAATTACAATGTGCATAGAACTTAAAAAGATCATTGTATAATTTCTGCTTATGAAACAAATTAATTCTAATTGAACTTAGAGTATTGTTTTTTTCTACTACTTTTATTCTACAATGGATATTTAAAATGGCTATTACTCAGTGTGGTGCACAATTACTTAATGATACACCAAGCAAGCTACAATTACTCTCCTAAATATTTTCCTATGTGCAGTAGTATCTGGTTTTAGCTGCAAGGTAGATCATAGTCTGGAAGCTGGGGAAAATAAAAGGAGAAAAGTGGAAACTTGCACATTTAGGACAAAGTTAAAATAATATGGAGGGAAGATGAATCTCCAGGGATCTGCTAGGAAATGAAAGTTAAAGTCATCTAGTTCCTTGTCCTCTGGAGATGTTGATTTATGTCACGACCAGTGAGGTTGACAAGCACAAACTTTTGCAATAGCGAAAGATTTCCTGAAAGGTCAGTGTGTTCTCTTTATTATGAAATGGAAGGCAGGAAGAGTTCAAATAAAACCAGAGGGAGAGAAAAAGGACTTTTCCATGCTGGATATGTAGTAGAGGTACACAGGAGCCTGGTCCCCGAGGTGCCTGTCCCTAGTGAGCCTCCAGCACACGGCTCTGCCCTAGATATTGATGGAGCATCTTTGAGAAGGAGGTCCTGAGCCTGGTTTTATGGGCAGGCACCACACTGCAGTGGATTAGCTAATTCCTTGTCCAAGACCAAGGGGAGAGGAAGGAAGAGCCTGGGAGTGGAGTCTGTGGTCACTCACAGTTCCTGTGGGACAGAGGGCACCTCAGCCCGGGGTGTCTCACAGCTTGTCCAGCTCTGTCCTTTTCTTTTGCATTAAGTCACATCAAGTTTCAAGTTCAGAGTCTGCAGGAAGATGTCCCCACAAGTCAGGAAATACCTATGTGTGCCCAGAAAGAGCAATGGAACCATCTGCTGCTTGCAGCTCCAGCTGGTGTCCTAAAGGCATCTTTGAACATTTAGCCTGCTGGTGTTTCACAGGCAAACAGAAAATCCTGCAGGATTCAGTCTTTGGTGCCTGGGGATGTGCTTCCATGATTCATTCTGTGTCTGAGCTGCAGATAAACACATTCAAGCTTCTGTATGGAAAAATAGCTGGTTCTCTCCTGGCATTTCTTCAAAAGCTGTGTATTGAAACTGTGTTCCCAGAGGCTGTTTCATATTCCCTCTGCCACTGGAACAGCACTGCAGCCTCTGCTCCTGCTGCAAAGACTTGGGATGCCTGGAATCAATGAGCTATAATCAGTGTGGGCAAGGAAGAAAGTGTAGGGCTTTTATCATCTTCTGTGGCCACCAGCCTGTGGTCCTGTTGTTGGGCTTCTCTCAGCAAAGCAAGAAACTGGGGGGAAAAGGGAGGAATTTTCTTACATGCAATGCAGATGTTTCTGCGAAATCCCAAGACAACCTCATTTCAAATTTCTCCATACTGTTGCATTCCTCAACTCCTGATGTTCAGGTGCTTTTATAAAGACAATTTCCTCTCCAGCTCTCACTGTCTACCTGTAGTCACTAGTCCTGAGTAAATACAAGCAGAATTCAGGTGTTGAGGAGGGATCCCGGTACTCAGTGTTGGGCTGTGGATAGTGGGTTTGTGTTTTGAGTATCTGTGGACCACCCAGTTCCCTGAGAGCACGGAGTAAACCTCCCTCAAAGCCTGTCTGGGCTCATTTTGGCCTAGACAATACTTGTATATAGTAGTGGTTTCCTTTGTTTTTGTTTTGATGGTGATTATTATTTTTCCTGAATTAGGGCTACTGAAATAAATATTTAATTTCTAATGTTTTATTTTGTACATAATCAAGAATATCTGAAGCAGCACCTTAAACCTCAGTGTTACTCTCTCATTACTTTTTTTAATAGAGAAAAGCAGACATTTTCAATACTTGGCAAAGCCACAGGGCTGAGGAGAGAGCTGGCTGGGAAATTGGAAAAATGCTCAAATCTTTTTTTGAAAAAATGCCAATGTCTATAATGCATTTTCAGTGAATGACTCAATTGGTTCTATTAAAGGAAAATATATAATGTTAATTCAGCCTAATATGGCTTATTCAACAGACAGCTTGAACCTCTTCCTATTTTGCTTTCTTACTGCTAATTATTGAATGGGATGTTTAATTATTCATTTCCAGTAGTGGATACCAGTATAAATCAGGAGCAGTTCCTTTGAATTTGATGGTGATTTGTTTAAAATGAAGAAGGGTCAGACTCTTCTTAAGGAGGAAAGGGGGAGGTGTAAGTCAGTCAGGAGAGAGAATTTGATTTTGTATCTGAAATGGGTCATTCCTTCGTTTGTGTGGACTTGAGCACATTTGCATTTGTCCTTCTATGTGTGTTTAGCCTCAGTCTCTAGATATGGCTTTAATAAAATATAGGAAAGTGTGGTGCAAATTTATTCTGCTTTGTCTGGAGAGAAAAGAATAATAACATGGTATTTATTGATTTACAGTCATAAAGTGGTATTTATTGACTTCACAGCTCTTTTAAGACTGAAAAAAGAATAAATTCTGTGGTTAAGTTTAGATGCTGAGTTTAGATACCACACAGACTTGCTGAGAAGAGGAAGTGTGTTCTGTTGAAAGAATCAGAACATGACCCACTGTCCATGCAACCATTAAAATGCAACATCTTTGTGTTACTTTGGAAAGCAAAAAACACATTGTTTTGAAGTTTTGCTTACAAATCCTTTTTCAGATTGAAGACTGCTTGTCTTTTCCTTGCTGCCTCTCATTTAATATGGATGTATTGCATGTAAAAGGGAGAAAATGGATACACAGCTGTGTGTGGAGCAGAGGTGCAGGGAACACTGGGATCTTAGATGTGTGTACATAAAGGGTTGTGATGGGGTCTTGGGTGAATATCTGTGTAATGCAGTCAGGGAGTAAGGGCTACAAAGTGTACATTATCCCTAAGGAAAATAGCCTGCAAAATTCCCTGGAGGTGGGAGGGACATCCAGGTGGGAAGTGCACTGAGGTCACCCCAAGACCTGAGTCCAGTAGAGCTCAGCATCTCCTTCACCTTTCCTGGGAAACTCCTGCTCATTTTTCCCCTCTCAAAACTTCTCTGTTCCTTCCTTGTCTCTGGCAGCAAGAGCTGCTGACTGGGGAAGGTCATGGCAATCCTCTCCACTGGAGAATTTTAAGGGCACGTTGGATTAGGACCTCTCAGATGATAATTGAGCCTAACTTGGCGCAGCAGGCAGGGACTAGCTGACCCGTCAAAGGCCCTCCCGATCCCGTTTTGTCATTGCACAAGTATGGAGGAGGACAAAGCCTGAGGAAGAAAAATGTGCTGTAGCAAGTAGCTGCCAGGTCTGGGGGAGTGCAGGGTTGCCTGTGTGGTGTGGAGAGCAGGAGGTGCTGGCAGGAGCCCCTCGGGTGACGGGCAGGGGATGCAGCCAGAGCAGGGAGGAGCCAGCCAAGGACTGCAGTAACACATTCCATGATCTCAGTGAGAGAGGAAACAAGGACGTGGGTCATTAGTCAAAGTAGGACGTCAGGTCAAGGGCAGGAGAGGCTTGGTTTTAATTTATTTTTTAAAAATGAATAATAAGAAGGCAAAACCAGTGCATTTCATAACATAGGAGAACATTGAGGGGATGGGACTACAGCAAGGGACTGCAAAAATAGAGTAGGATCATGGAGGAGATTTGAACATAGGTCAGAGGCAAAAAGTAAATAGTAAAAATTTGCTCTTTGAAAGGGAGGAAAGAAAATTATTTCAGGAGATAAAAGCAAACCCAGAGAGAGGGTAGGAGAAATACTTGTCATAAAATATCAGGCTGTCATCCATTTCAGTAGCTTTCTTTTAGCTGCAGCTTAACATGTGAGATCCTGTGTGTTGAGACAGGTCAGGAGGGGGAGTAACTTCTGGGTTTTGTGGTGTGGGACAGGTGAGATTTGCATGCATTTGACAGTAAGTCAAGGCATTTGGCTCAAAGAAATGGCAGAGAGACTAAAGGGACTTCCAGAGTCTGCCAGCTGCAGACAAAAGTGATGGAAAGTGTATGTTGGATGAGCCAAGGATTGTGGATAGCACAGCAGACTTCTGAGTCAAAATGTTGGACAACACAACCCAAGTGAGAAAGATGAAAGCACAGGCAGAGGGAGGAGGAGGCTGAGAACAGATCAGTCATTCTTGCTGAAAGACTGGGAGTCATGGAAAGGGTGAAGGACGGGGTGAGGTGATAAGGGCTGATGTTGAAATAAACCATGTGATGTGTCTTAGTGTTAAAGTGGGTGTTTCTATCATCATCATTTCAGTTAATGCAAGCCCAAAGTGCTTCTGGTTCTCACCACGACCTGGGCACTTCCCAAGCCCTCTATTCCACATCACCAGAGCATTTTGCTATCTCTGAGCTAATTATCTGTACAGCAGCATGGGTGGTAAGGAATTTCTATTCTGTAGGTGTAGAACTGAGGCACAGAGCAGAAGAGTACTTTCCTGCAGTCCTGCTACAAGTGGAGGTGGGACTTGAAGCCAAGGTTATCCAGTCCTGTACTAGTAGCTTAAACACTGATTCATCCTCCCTCTGATCTCCTTCCTTGAGCAGGAGCCACCTTCAAATCAAACTTTCCATGGAGAAATAAAGGGTTTTGGCATATTCTAATGGTTTGTTTAGTGATGCAGAAAAGAATAAAATCATATGTTACTTTTGACATTTTTATTATTGGGAAAAAATTAGGCTATAACTCTCTATCTGCTGGTTGATGCAGAGGGGTATTGGAGAAGAGACTAACAGGGGTGCTGGTGAGAGTGGCCTTTCCCTGATGTGCTGTGATGTGTTTTCCAGATAAACCGTGGGAGCTGGTGTCCTCTGGAGCCATGTCCTGACCCCTCCCTGCTGGAGCGCAAGCGCACACAGGAGTCTCCAGGTGAGCCAGACCAGCAGCCCTCCTCCTCACCTTTTCTATCCCTCCTTTCCTCTCTGCTTTTGACATCCTGTCCTGGATGGCCCTCCTCCTCACCTTTTCTATCCCTCCTTTTCTCCCTGTTTTTGACATCCTGGCCTGGATGTGGAAAACACATAAATTAAAGAAACTGTGTAATGACTGTGCTGTGAGTCATTGTTAGCACATGGCTGCAGCACTTGACTAGCAGGGAGCTGTGTAGTGTGTCACCGTCTCAAATAACTCTGCATTTCAAGTGCTTCAGTATTTTGATATCTCTCCCCCCTCCTTTTTTTTTCTAAATAAACTTGAAAGATGTGAGGAGCACACAGACATGGTTT
This sequence comes from Hypocryptadius cinnamomeus, assembly GCA_013400635.1. Classification (NCBI taxonomy): domain Eukaryota; kingdom Metazoa; phylum Chordata; class Aves; order Passeriformes; family Zosteropidae; genus Hypocryptadius; species Hypocryptadius cinnamomeus. Next base: position 124,575 of record VYZP01043154.1, read on the forward strand.
CTAGCTAAAAGGATAATACGATAAAAGAAAAAAGCCGGAAATTTGAACTCCTGATTCCACATTTAAACCCAAATGAGTGGCTTGAGATTTTTACTTTCCCCCCACCCCGCTCTGAAAGTTGCCATGATTCCAGGCTCAGGAAGCAGGAAGGCTGTTCAGAGCCACGGTTCCCACACCCTGCCCAACAGCTGTGCCAAGCTCCCATCCCAGCCCTGCGTGCTGGCTGGTGCTTTCTGGCTCTTCCACTGGGACAGAAAATCTAGTCTGGGCAAGCTTCAAAGAAGGGTTGGTGTCCAAGATAAGGAAAAAAGCATTTCCTTTCAGTGGATTATGCGTGTTTGAAACAAATAGAGTAATTTATCAGGGCCCTGAATAGGGACTTTGCTTATGCTGCTCATGGAGAGGAGGCTTCTTTCCCTGCTGTTCTTATGAGCAGTGGTCTCACCCAAATCTCCTTCAATTTATCTGAGACTTGAAAGAAAATGACTGAGTGTCAGGGTGAACTTTTAACTCAGTCTTTCAGAGGCTAAGAAGGGATAGTATGGGTTAGTGACTTGAGGGGTTTATCCTAAACAGAAGTTCTAGCTCACTCAAAGTTAAATAAGTGGTTTTTTATTAAAAACAAACAAACAAAAATGCTGCCCTTTTTTAGAAGAGTCATTAACAGCAATAGCTGTTTCAAGAGTGTTTTTACAAGAGAACCTGTGGTAATGCTGTGTCTCTACCAATTGTATCTGTGAATCCTTTGCCTCTTGGTACAGTATTTTTATGCTTCAGGCAATAGTTACTGCAAACCATTTGTCTGCTAAACTACATGGACTCATTTGACTTGCCAAATACATAATCATGTCTTCCTATGGATCACTATCAGTTGCACACCTATTAATTATCTAGTGCAATATTACACTATAGAAACATAATATTCATTATGTAATTAGGTAGCTGTATATACAAATTTATATTAATAATTAAATTATTAATATAATTTAATTGCGTTAATTTAATTAAATTAATATGCGTGTCTGCAACACACGCATAAAGAGATAGTTTTTCTAAGAAAATGTGCTCTTCAGATGGACTGAAGCAGCAGAAGGATCTCAGGTTATGCAGGTTCTGTTCTTTCTAGAAATAATATTGCTGCTGCACAGGCATGCTCCTGCTGCTCTGTGGTGCAGGGCAGTGTAGAGAGGGCAAGAAAAATTTGGCAACACTTAAGAGCAATAAAACCATAAGCTGTCAATGTGGCCAACTTAAAAATACAGTACTTGATAAAGCATTAGGCCTTTTTCATCTGCTGAAATGACTTGCAAGAACAGAGACCTCAGATCTTAGAAGGTAACTCCAGGAATTGGAGCTTCTCATTTTTTGTCACTGCTTTTGAAATTAGGTGTGCAGAGGAGTGTAGCAGATACATAGTTATCAGCATGGAATTGAAGGGCTCAGCTCTGGCTTGGAAGACACAAGAGTTTGGAAAATGTACAGAAGAAATTGCTTGGAAATGTTCTTCCTAGAGCTTTTGTTTTTTGTATTTTTTTTGCCTTTATATCATGCACAGAAGTGTTGCCAGGGGTGTGAGACACAGAGCCTGGCTTTGTGCAGCGTCTGTGCAATTCAAAACAAACCCAGCAAACTGAGAAAAGGGGAGGGAGAAAATGGAGAAAATATGCACACCTCCAACCAAAAGTAAAGGAGAGTGTAGGGAAGAGAGGGCTTGGGAATGAGTTTCTCAGCAGAAATGAGCTGAGGTGTGTGGAGGGGTCCCCATCACCCTGCTCCTCATCCTTCTTCCTCTCCTCTGCCCCTGGCAGGCTCCTCCTGAGGAAGCTTTGCTGCCTCTCGTGCTCTGTCCTCAGGGTGAGGTATCCATCCACATCTGAGCTGTCCCCATTGATTTTCCAGTGGAACGTGGCTGGAGCCCCTTTGTTTTTCAGTCTGGGCTGTGGACATGCTGTGCTGGCTGCCAGCTGGATGGACAGCACCTGGCCCATGTCCCCACAGCCGCTCCGTCTCTTCTTTCCCTTCATTCTCCCCCTTCTTCCCTCCCCTCCCTTCTCCCCCTCGGTGATGGAAAAGCAGTTCACATTTTCCAGGTTTACTGAAAGGGGAACAGGAGCAGCTGCAGCATCCAATAAGTGCTTTTCCAATTCTCCACTGCGTGGAAATTCCTCTGTGGGGTAATGGGGTTTCCGACTGGCTTCAACTGCCCCTGCCCTCAATGGGGTCAGCCCCATCACTCTCACAGTAATTCTATTTTCTCCAGAAGTGGAGTCCCATCAGTTGGGATGTGGCCAGGGTGTTCCATAGCTGCTGTCAGGCGCAGATTAAGGATGGGGAAGGCAAAGAGGTGACCTTAAGCTACCAAACCTGTCGTCCTTTCAGTGATTTTTAAGCTTGATGTCACCAAGGATGGAGTTAGTGAGGTATAATTTAAGAGTGAACTAATATTTTATGCCCTGGCTCTTCTCCAGACAGCTGAACACATTTTGGATCTGTTTAGTTAGAGGAGGTGCAAAATAGCACCTTTCTTTAAAAAAAACAAACAAACTAATAATTAAAAAATATTTTGAGCTGGGAAATTTGAGTGTTCAATTTTTGCCAAAATTGTTATTTATGCTTTTGCCTGAGGGATAAGCAAATAATATATATACAGGCATTTCTTAGGCAAATAATTGTCTGTTAAAGGTTTTAGAAAGAGGGCATTTGCAGGGGCTGCAGTCTAGTTCTGTACTTCTGATTAACCCAGTGCAAACAGCTGGAAGCATTTAAAAAAAAAAAAGAGATGCAGCATGCTTATATTTAATGTCAGGAGTTATGAAAGCTGAGGGGTTTTTAAAAAAATCACTTAATTTTTGAATCTTGAAAAGGTAAAGCTTTTTGTGGAATTCTAGTTTTCTATTCTAAAACACTAGTGTTTTTTCAGTAAGGAGTGTAGAAGAAGAAATTAAATAATTGTCCAAATATGCACTAAAAGCACCTTGGCATTTAGAGGGAATTGATTCTTTGAGAAAGAAAGCAAACTTTGACAAGTTATATTTTTGTATTTATTGAATATGAATCTAATTTTGCATTTGTTGCAATTGATAGGAAACATCCCATTATGCAGTGGGATGCCTCATATGTAGTATATGTATCAGCACCTCAAGCTACAAGTGTTTACAGCTGTTCCATGCAGAATTTCAGTTTGCACCATGTACTTCGATGATGCACTTAAAAAGGAGTTTTAAACTCTGGAATAAATCATTTGAGAATTCACAGGCAGTTTTGAGAGGTGAACAAATGTATAAAGCTTTATTTGTAAAGCTGTGTGTTTTAAATCTTGGAATTCACTGAGAGAATGTGAGTCTGATGTGTGGAAGCTGCAGAAAGCCTCAGGATGTGACTCTTTGTGCTCTGCTCCTGCAGAATGTGAGAACTTCTTGGAGGATGGGCTGAGCAGCGTCTGTGCCTCGTCACAGGGTGGTCTTAAAAGAGAGTCTGGGAGTGAGTCTGACCTCTTCCCCTTGCCTGGTGATGGGATGGAAGACCTTGTCTTTGGAAAGGTAAGAAAGCCTGGTTGGGATACGGTTAAAAAAGCCCCTGATAAACCCAAACAGCACACACAGATCATCTTGGTTTCTCTGGTGAGTTGGAAACCTGGAAGTGATTATCCTGGAACCAAATAGATGGGAAGGATCTGGACTCCTCCTTGGATGAAGCGACATGAGGGATGTATTTACTTGCAGCAGAATTCCAAAAGCTGTGCAGCCCCCAGTGGTTAAAAAAATGGAAGTAATTTTGTCTGTCCAAAAGTAAATCAGGCACCAGAGGAAGAGTTGAAAAGGTGGATTTTCTTGTAAGGTCATTAGGGATTGCACAGACGATATGAAATCCATCTTTAACTCATGTAACAAAGAGCTTTTCTCCAGTAAACTGTGACCTCTGTGCTGATACCTTCAGATTTATATGCTGTAATTCTCAGAGGAACCAGTGTTTTTCTGTAAATTCAGTGTCATAGGAAGGAAACACTCGTTCTAAATACTTCAGGCTAATTCCAGGGAATAGTTTTGTTGCCTAGGTGACATACCTCTAATGCCTGTTTACGTGCAAGCAGAATGAAAGTGTTTTCAAGTTTGCTTAAAATCAACAACAGAAGTCATTGCTAACCTTAGTCATCCCTGTACCCTTTGTGTTGCTGAGAAGGAGTGGGAGAGACCTGAGAGGCAGAGCTGGCCTCCTGAGCAGAGGATGTGCCTCCCTTTGGCATCAGTCTTTTGCATCTACGTCAGAGCAGCCTGAATTTGTTCAGGGGGTCATTAGGTTTTTGCTCTTGAAGAGTTGTCTTGCTGGTAATTTGTATTCTTCTTGGCATAAGCAGATGATGAAAAAGCAACCAGAAAGATTAAAGTGATGTAGAATCAAAAGGGATGTGACCCTTCTTTAGAGCAGCCATGTCTGTGGTCTCCATGAAATCCCACACTTTGGTTCAGCTGCAGCTCACAGGTTTGGGCAGGCACAGCTTCTGCTCTGAAAAACATAACTCTCAGAGCAGCTTTCACTCTGGCTTTCTGAGAAATGTATTGATTGAAACAGAGTTCTGTTTGCTGAAATCAAGTCAGATGGTGGTGAATATTTTCCAGCAGGATGGGAAACACCACAGCCCAGGCTAAGTGATCTCATGTGCTATAAATGAACAGTAAAGTCATCCTTCATGCACGTGGTAGGGCACAGAGCTCACCAGCCTCGCCCTTTCCCATCCTACTGTCAAGAGGATCTGGGGCCCTGGACTGTCAGAGGACAAGGCTGTTTGGCAGAGCAGGCTGTCTTCAGTTCCCTTGTGCAGAGTGACACGGACTTTGACAGGCAGCTGCCATTTGAGCCTGATTTAATGCTTGTATGGGAAAGTGTGGGAGAAGAGTGCAGTGGGAACACAGCAAATTTTGTCTTTTCCTCTTTCTTATGTGGAAAGATTCCTTCTTCAAATAGGAGAAAGAAAAATTAAAATGTAACCAGAATAGGTAGTGCAGTGTAGCAGGGATGCCATAGGGAAGGGAGGAGGTGGTGGGGAAAGCAGGTCTTCAATTGCCAGAGGAGAGAGGGCAGAGGCAGGAATTCTTTTCTTTGCAGAAAGGGAATTCCTTAATTTAGTAGCCTTTGCATTGTTCTCATTATTCAGTGGGTTGCAGACTTTGTCTTCAAATGGCTTCAAAAGGTTCCTGAGTTGAGTTTAGGAAGTTATTCAAAGCTAGTCTCGACCTCAGTTGCTTTGTCTTTGTTTTCCTGAACAACTGATTCCTTGTCTCCTTTCTCAGGATTTTTCTGAATATTTTTTTACAGTTAAAGTTATTTCTAAATGACCAGAAATCTAATTTAGTATTGTGAGCTTGTTCCTTAATTAAATCTTTTTTGGTTTTACAGTACTGAATCCAGGAGTAGAAATGCAAATTATAGATATTTTTAATGACCACCAAAATAAATGGTGGCTGTAATCTTTTGTCCAAAAAATAGTGTAAGATGCTTGTCTTGGCTGCAGTTGATTATTTATAAACCTATGAAATAGTACAGTTTCTGTATCAAATTGGGAAGTGACAGAATATGTTTATGAACAAAAAGAGGATCTCAAACCTTTCAGTGTCATGGTGATTATTGTTATTACTAGTTCTGTTCTTGTTTCCCCTTTCTGTGGAGCAAGAGTTGAACTTTTGCCTACTAGAGGTTTTTATTGTTTGGTTCTTTTTTTTAATTTATTTTAGAAATAACTCCTTCTTTGCTAACTGCTTAATGCATTAAAATAAATGTAGGGAGAGCAAGTTGCTGTCTGTGCAAGGTATTTGGGCTGCTTCCACTTGAAATGCATAGACTGAAAGCCCTGGTTCTGTCCCAGGACCATGAAGAATTGGGGTCTGTGGGGTCACAAAATCTACAGGTGTCTTACCCTGTCCCTGGTGTTTGCTGTGTGCTCCTCTCCCATCTCTTTCCCTTCTCCTGTGCTTGTTTCATTTCTTTTTCTCTCTAGGATGTGTGCTGAGCTGTGGAACATGAGCTGGTGGGTTCAGGGAGCTTTAACACTAAAACCTGCCCTTTTTTCAGAATATACAGGCTATCACTGAGATTCAGAAGTTGCTTCCAAGTCTATGGCTTCAGCAAAACGTTTATTTATTTTTTTTTCTTTTTTTTTTTTGCATCAGCACTTCATTCCCATGTCCTCATCATCCTGCTTTTCCCCTCTCTGTCCCAGACAGCCATCTGGGCAGGCTTTGCAGCATCCTCCTTCTGGAATGATGAATACTGCATAAGGTCATTTCTCACAATCATCTGGCAACATCCTGGGGTGGAGCCCATGTGCTTTGCTCATCTTAACTTTCAACCAGCCACCCAAGTCCAGCATTACTGGGAAGCTTTTTAATGTGCCTCTTGGGAAGTGATTCAGATGAAGGGAGTCAGGAGCCCACAGATCATTGTCAAAGGAAGGGGTTGCAACTCAGAGTCTTGAATATTGTTTAATTTCTGCCTTTGTTTGCTTTGCTCAAAGAAAATACACAAATACATCCATGTTTTGCATTTATTTTTCAGAGTTGTTGTATCTCTTAAAAAAAAAGCAAACAAAAAAAACCTCCAACAGCTGTGAAAAAAAAAAAAACAAACAAAAAACCAAAAAAACCACCAACCAACCAAACAAAAACCCCAAAGGAATAAAAATTTAAGGGAAAGGTTTTCATATCCACTCCAAATCATAAAAGTTATGATAAATAATTAGTAGAAGGCCACTGTTGAGGTTAATTTTAGGGAACCTAGAACCATAGACAAATCCAAATTAAAAAATTACTCTGCTTGATTATGTATTGAGCCAAATAAGGGTGTTGACTCCTTTAGTGGAATGGTATTCCAAATAAACTTCAGGATTCCAAGGTTTAATTTTTTTATCTTCTTTTTTAAAATACTCTAACACCTTTAATGTCTTTGAAGGTCAGGGGGCAGAGAAAGTTTGTGCCTCAGCACTTCGCATGTTGTCATCATGGAAATGATTGAAAGAACATTCGAATTCCCGTTATCAAGACCTCCTACAGTGGAGGGATTTAGTTGAAGAAATTATCTTATATGCTCACCATCCCAGTGATTTCTGTTATTCATGACGACATACATGTGTCCTTTCTCAGAATACTTACTTTTACACCTTATCTTCTTTTTTCTTAGAAGCTTCTCAGCAAATACTGAGGGCAAAGAAAATGCCTATTAGCAAATGTCTGTAAAGGCTCTTTTTTTGGCCACAGTTAAGTCCTAAATTCATTGAGGTGCAATCCAGCATGCTTAACTTGAAGAAAATTAGTATTTCTGTAATGTTTCCTTTTTCCTGTAAGAAAAGAACACATTCTGTTCTGCAAACATGGTATTTTCTTACTCAAATGGGATTAAAGAGCAATGCATATTTACTAGCCAGATAGCCAATTTTTTGCAGTGGTGACTACAATATAGATGTTTTAGATGTGTCAGCCACACTTGGCATTTTTCAGACAGAGTCGTCTTTCATATTAACTGTTTTCCTTTGTTTAAAAAAGAAATCATTGAAATGACGGCAGAATATTTTTAGAAGAATAAGCATGGGCCACGAGTTCAAGGGAATTGTTCATTGTGTTCTGTTGTCAGTCGAATGCTCAAGGTAAAAGTTAAAATGGATCAAATGTATTTCCCTTTTTTCAGCCATCTCCTTGAACTGCATTTTGTGATAAAAGCCCTAAATCTTCCTTGTTAGGGAAGTGGGTTTTGTTGTGTATTTCAAACTGCAGCAGTATTCTCATCTGGGAAATAAAAATTCCTCTTTTTACTGTAATTCCTCTCTATTTAATTTGGTGCTCTGCACTGTTGTTTCTAGATTTGCATCCAGATTGAAAGTTTCCAAACTGTCCCATTCTTCACACAGCTGATGGGGTGAAGTCAGTCCTCTCCTCTCCTGCTCTGCTGCCCCAATCCCAGAATCACAGAATGGTTTGGGTTGGAAGGGATCTTAAAGCTCATCTTGTTCCAACCCCCTGCCATGGGCAGGAACACCTTCCACTAGACCAGGTTGCTCAGAGCTCCATCCAGTCTGATCTAATGTCTGGCAGTATTTTTCTGTCTTAGAAAAGTGGCAGATTGTTTCCTCCACTGTAGGAGTGTTATCCACATAATGACTACTTGATTTGTCTCTATTTAAGCAATTCAGTAAGCTCTCATCATGACTCACAGAAATATCAGATTATCTTGAATACTGCTGAACATCATAAAAAACGTCACAGAGCTTCCATTTCAGCTCTCTTTTGTTTAAACCTCAGCTTCCTATTCAAATGTATCAAATCCGATAGTTCACTAGTTTACAGAACACAGTTTTCTGAAATGGACTATTAATATTTGACATACCTTAACATGAAGTGAATGTTTTTGGAGGGATGTATTTATACTGTGGTTTTTAATGCTTTGTGCTTAAAAGAAAGGTTCTTGTGTTTTGGTGTTGTGCTGTGGATGCTGTCTTTTTTTTTTTTTTTT
>VYZP01043154.1:133107-148913 GCA_013400635.1 Hypocryptadius cinnamomeus
TTCCTTTTGATGGATGTGAGAAGGGAAGCAGTGTGACAGCATTTAGTTAAACCATCTCAGGAACATTATTGTGTACCTGTTAAACTGAGCTAAGAATAAAAAATACCTAAGCTTTAAACAGGGCTTCTCTCTGAATAGGGAAATATTAGATTAGAAGATATTTTGAATATCTCAGTTTCTTTTTGTTCAGTCAAATAAAAAGCTTATAGCTTATAATATGTGCCCTTCAAATAAAGCACAGAAAAACAAAAGTCTCTGAACTGTTTAACACCACTCCTGCTCCTCCTTCCCTCCATGTGGTCTGATGCCCATCTTTCCCTTCCAAGAACAGCATTTTGTATCCAGTTGTCTTCTGCCAAATGCTTGCTGACAGCCTGCAGCCCCTGGAGCACTCAGCTCCTGCCCAGCCCCCTGAGCCCACTGTGTGAGGACAATTAACCACCGGGGCTTTGCTGACTGCTCTGTGGTGTATGGCCTGACAGAGCACTCTGCCTGTTATTGTTTTAAATGATACAGGGCTCTGCAGCAGGATAAATTGAAACTTCTCATGTCAGTCCCTCAGGGCAAACACCATTTCAGACTGGAGGTGATGTCAGAGAGGTGCTTGTGTTTTTTATAGTGGCCACAGGGAATAAGGGCCACATGGTCAGCATGTGGCCTTTGGCCAGAGAGAGCCAGTTTGGCTTTTACATACTGCTTTTGGAGCAAACTAAACCCAAAAATTACAGTATGACTCAAAATCTCTAATACAGGGTGGCTGTTCCTGTAGAACAGTATTTTTTGATGACAGTTGGATTTGAAAAATGCTACAAACCCTGGTATTAACTTTCTGCTTAATGGAAAGTAGTTGGGGACGGGGAATTAAGCTTATATTTTTTTCTGTCTGTTTTCTGCTGCTGAGTAATTCTCCTTTTTGTGTTGCATGATGCAGTGGAACAGTGTGTTGCCCTTGAGCTCTACAAGCCCATCCCAGTCCCACAGGAGAGGCTGGAGTTTGTCAAAGAGAGTTGTGATAACCCCCTTCCCCATTACTTGCTCTCAGTAAACCTTTGGCAGTTTTATGGTACCTTGATTGATAACAGGTTTAGCCAGAAATGGTGAGAGGAACAGGATTTTCTGTGCAGGAAGAAATACAGAATTGGGGAGAGGAAGGCAGGCAGAGGATCTGAGCTGGGTAATGGCAGCCAGGGACTTGTGGGGTGAAAGAGATCACCCTGCGGAGCATTTCAGCCTCTTTTGAAACCAGAGCAAAAAGTCTCAGTTCTATGATGGTTAATTTGCCTTATGCCATCAACTAGGAAATCTCTCAGCTCATGTGAAATACAAAATATTTGCCTTTATTTAAAATGTTAAGTGTATTCACTTCATCGGAAGTGTTCAGAGCCAGGCTGGATGGGTCTTTGAACAGCCTGATGTAGTGAACAATGCCCCTGCCTGCAGCAGGGGTGTTGGACTAGCTGATCTTTAGAGGTCCCAACCCAAAAACCAGTCTATGATTCTACTTTAACTTACTTTTAATGTTTCTTACCCCAGCAGCCTGAAGAGGAGCAGTCTGCATGCGATGTCACCAGCTCCAGCTCCTCTGCAGACGACACCATGTCCCTGGAGAGGAACTCATCCCTGGGCAGCGACACGTCCCTCCCCTTCCCACCCATGGGGAGCTTCGCCCAGCCCAAGGACAGGCACAGCCTGGATGGCAGCTGCACCAACATGGTGTCCTCAGAGGGAGGGGAGAAGGAAGAGGAGCTGGACAGCATCACGGACGTGCCCACGCCTTCCTCCGTCCTGCGCGGCTCCATGCGGCCGCTGTCCCCTTTCCGCCGGCACAGCTGGGGGCCGGGCAAGAATGCCACCAACGAGGCAGAAATCAATCAGAGGAGGTGAGTGAAGAGCTGCTTTGATTTACTCTGTACCCACTCATGCATATTTATCTGAGCTTTAAAGCTGGCGTGATAAAACTGAAGAGTTTATCACGTCAGTTTTGATTATTTCTTTTTCATTTTGAAGAGGTTAAGACAATCTCCTAATGTATGTTTGTTTGGTTTTTTTTTAATTAACTTTCAGGATTAAAGTACTTAATACCTACAGTATGCTTGAGCTGTCCAGAGTAAATGGAATTACCTCGGGATAGGTCTTCCACTAGAACTGTCACCACCCCTTTCTGTACAAAGGAATTATTGGAGTGTTAAATCTCACTGACCACAGAATAAACATGACCATTATTGCTCTGATTGTATTAAGGGATAACACAGGCACTGGGGTTTGAAAAAATTCCCTGGAAGCTCTTCATAATGGTGAGATGGGTCCTCCCTGTTTCAGAAAATTGGTTCCCCCTCAGTCCCTCATGCACAGTAAGTTCCACCTAATTCATCACTGATGTCCCTGTTCAGGAAGATTCAAAAGAGAAGATTTCCCATCTGTTCTTTCAGAAGGTACAAGGGGCAGAGGTGTATGAGCCATGTGAGTGTGTCCATGCTGGTGCCTAGTGACTGTGGGAAGAAAAGTTGCTCAGTCTCCCATTTCAGTGGGGAAGAAGATGAAATAAAGGAAGATGCACACCAAAAGTTAGTAATTGGTGTGAGGTTCCCTGCCATGCCCTGCACTGTTCAGCATTTGGGCTGCGGGTGCTTGGGGCAAACCCTGTGTGTTCTGAGCCCAGTGGAGGTTTGGCCAGTGTTTTTAATGTGCTTTAATGCTCTCAGAGTAGGAATGGCCAGTTGCTTTAGCAGGGTTAGGGTGCCATATCCTCCCTACAGCTCACAGAGACTGCAGGCCCAGGTGTGCAGGGCAGTGCCACTCTCTGGCTGCCTGTTGTGCCCTCTTGGCAAACATTGTGCTGTTAACAGAAACAGAGCCATTTCATGTGGGGCTGGATGGAATTAAATTAAAACTGGCCACTCACAATGGGTTCCTGAAAATTCTGACCCCTGTGGATAATCCAGGGAGAGGCAGCAGCCTCCTATCAGGAATGTATGCATCCTTTACACAGAGCAACTGTGGGTATCACTAAAGGAATATCACCTTCAGGTCTTAAAGTCACTGTTGAAAACCATTCAGGATTTTCTAAGTAACATATAGTGTTTACATTTTTATTGTTGCTATTGTTGTTGTTTAAAAGTCACCTTTTTTGGGCTTCATTCCTAGTCCCCAGGTAGTATTTAAATAAGTTAAGAAATCCCCATCAATTTTTAAAAGTGACAAAAGAGTCAGCATACCTGCAGGTTTATGACAGAATGAGTCCATAAGCTCATGAACCCATTTGGGGAGATTTATTTTTAAGTGTAGGGCATGATGCGTAAGGATTTCTGAGGGGAATAAACTGCATAGCTGCCAGTCACTGCTAACACTGAACAGATGGGGTTAAATTCTCCTGCATTACACTTTGGAGGCTGTTTCTGATATGGGAAAATACATTCACTGTAAGTGTAAGAAAATCTGAGTTAAAGGAGCAGAACATTCTCGTATGTTCTCACATACAGCTGCAGCTACATAACGATAGCTGTCATGCAGGGTAGTTAGAAAAGCTGGGTGGGTCTGTGGTGCTGATTAGATTCATGTTTGTTTTTATGCTTCTTTTAGAAAGGAATTTGGATTATTTACTGTGTTGTTTTGTTCTTTTCTTTGTTCTTTTCATATGTGGCTGTTGTGATGTTGACACTCTGGTTGCTTAGTGAGAAAAAACAAATACTGAGGAAGTGAAGTGCTAACAAGTGACTTTCACTCAAATTAGTTAAATTTGGAGTGTTTGCTTAGTCATTTATTTCACATGCAGTAGATGCTTTTCCAGTAGAAGGGGAAAAGTCCTTATTGCAACTTGACTTTTGCAAACCTTCTAAGTGGAATAACACTGAGCACAAGCCTTGGCTGAGGTTTGTCCTGCTGAAGGGCAGGATCTGTGCTGCTCTCAACATCCTTTGTGCTCCCTCCCCTCCTCTGGGCACCCATGGCACTTCTCTGCTCTGTAGGTGAGCAACTTGCACTCACTAAATGAGGAGAAGAATAACCAATAAAGTGTAATTGCCACCAAAACCAGCCCAGGGATCAGAATTGGGCTGTGCAGCCAGGAGGAGGAATGGGGTGACAGAGTGCACCATCAGCTGAGCTCTGAGAGGTGCTTCCTGCCCCAGCAACAACTTGAAGCCCCTGTCCACACCAAGAATAGTCCAGACCTTGATGACAAAGATAGCTAAGTCAAGCTTAGATAGAGGACCCAAAGAGCCTACAGAAAAAAAAATCAGCCTTTTGTAAAATCTGGTCTTTTCCACTGTTATGTGTTTTCTGTTTGTAAGAGGGACGAGCGTAAAAGTTTGTTCACAGAAAAGATCAGAAAAAAAATAATAGTCTTAAATGAAAATGTGAAAAGATGCTCAGTTCCCCTTCGCTTCCCATCTTTCCTCAAATGCACTTCACAGATAATCCTTGTGTCTGCATTTTACTATTAAAAATACAAAGAAAGCCAACAAGGCTGCACAAAAGGATGTTCATCCTTCAGTTAATTCCTGACATTCATAGCAGATTTGAAATGCCTGTCTTTCAACAAAGCTGCAGTGTGTGTTAAACGTCCAGGCTGGGGAAAGAAACACCCTCATGTTTCACTGATGGATTAAGCACTGCAGAACTGGAGCTGGTGTTAATCACTATTGCTAACAGCTTCTGTCAAAGTGTTTGGCCTTATCTAAACTCTACACTGACCTGGCTTTGGCAGCAGCAAAGTTGCAACATGGTCAGTACCTGTGCAGCCTTCTTTCTGTACAAAATAAAACCAACCAAACCCCAGATTTATTTGTAGAAGAGAGGAGAAATACAGAGACTCCTTACTTCCTTTCATATTCCATTTTGTGTTTTCCCTGTATGTCCATTCCCTCTGTCTGTGTGTTGGGGATATTAATCCTTTAGCTGCCATTTGTTAATTTTTTTTCATTCAAGCTGCTGACCATTCTCCATGATTCATTTTCAGTTCAATGCGAATTCTGGGGGATGGTATAAAGAAGCCTCCCATTCATAGGAGAAGGTACAAAGCCAACTAATGTGACTAACTGTTTTGTGTTTGAATGTCTACTAACTCCATCCTCTCCTGTTAGTAAACCTGTAGTACCTCTGGAAGTGTTGGCATTGGAGCTGTGCATCCCACCTGGCTGCTTTCTCTCTCCAGTCTGACCCAGGGCAGGTTTTGTGCCCCACGGAGCACAGTGCTCAAGCTATTTTCTCAAGAACATTGTGTTAATAATGAAGAGAAATCTCAGATATGATTTTGTTGGCCTTTGCCATGTGTAAGAGTTGGAGTTGGTTAAGACAGTGGTTTAACCTGGGAGCATGTGTGTGATTTGGATTTAAAGCACATCAGAGACTCCTGGCAAGACTTGCAGGAAGGGCAGCTGGGGGAAGGGATGGGTCAGACACGATCTCAGAGTTGGAGAGTACTCTGCAGGTCTGCAGCTGGTTGAATTAAATGGCTTTAATTTTGCTCTTTTGATGGTCTTTATAACCATCTTCCTAAAAAATAGAAAATAGGGTGTGTTTTTCTCTTTACTTTCATATGGTTTTCCTCTCTGTAACGAACTTTCAGTTTCTTATCCATCCCACAGATACACAGTTCCACTCATGTTACTTTTGCATTGACTACTAGTATATAAAAGAGGATACTTAATTTTTGACACAGCAGATGTGGGCTGTCCATATGTAGACATTTTAGGCTAAAGAAAAAAAGAGAAGTTGAACTTCTGCCCTTCAGTGGTTCAAGCTTGTCGCACCTCCCATAGCCTGCTACCTCTCCTCCTGTGCCAGGTTAACTCAGGATTTCACTTCACCTGAAACATGGATGGGGTGTTGTGTGTGTAAACAAACTACCACGTTCCCACATGTGAAAAGAGTGTTACCATGATATTATGACCAAAAAAATCACTGTGCCTCGCCATGCATCAGCATCAGTGAACCCCAGCAGCCCTGTACAGTTCAAAAGAACTCTCTTAAAAAAGAAATTTTTTTTTTAAAAGGCACAAGGAAGAACACACTTTTTTACTTCTAAGAAGCTACTTCATTTGTACCCTGCAGGAAGCAGTGCAGTGCTTGTCTTCTCAGCTCATGCAAATGAACCTATTTTCATCAGTATTCTCTTAAGGCTCCTCTCTAGGAGCTGTGTTATTATTTAGAGTCAAAATAGCCTGAAACACTGAGCTTACATGTAGAATAAAGAAAATGTCTAGAATACCTGGTCATATCTGAAATGTGTGATAATCCCTTCATAAATATTTTCTCACTTTTTCTGATCTCTAAACCATTTTGGAATCATCCTCTCTAACCCCACTTGTGGAGCAGGAGCCTGAAACTGATTCCAGCTGTTCATGCTCTCTCACGAGGCTGATGTAGATAAAAGCTCCTCCTCCTCCCCAAGGTGTCCTCTGTAAAGGAGTTTTGCATGTTCTGCATTGATCTTTTTAGGATTTTATGGTGTTGCCAACACGTTGTGGGTGGCTCCCCTGCAGGACTGTGATTCTGCAAGAGTGCTTTCCACAGCCTTTGCCAACAGATCCCCTTCCTTCCTTCCTTCCTTCTCGGAGATTTCAACACTTCCAGGCTTCCTCCTACATATGTAGGGCTCCTCTTCTTCCCTCCCTCTATTTTTCTTCTTCCCTTCCCTGCAGTTTTAGCATTTGGGACCATCTCCATAACATGGCAGTGGTCAGAAATAGAGGCATCTTTTAAATTCTAGTGTAAACATTACATGATTAACGAGGAGAATCTTCTTTCCTTCGACTGAAAAGGGACCACACAAAAATGAGTGCCTTTGAAAAGCCAGGTGACATAAGGATATCTCACAGGGTGCGCCAAGCTCAGTGCTCTTGTGGCCACAGATGGCCTGGGGAATCATGTGTGACCTTCCTTGGGATGCTTTCTCTGTTGCCCCTGAGCAGGTCTGAGTCACCCACTGGCAGGCTGAACCCAGGCCTGAGGGTGCAGATTGTGTGTGATGGAGATGGATTTCCTGTGGCCTGGACTTGGTTCCTCTATGATTTCACACAAGTACTTAGTCCCTGCCACCCCCCACTAATACTTAAACATCTGCCATTGTGGTTGAAGTAGGTGGGGATGATGAAGTACTTGAAAATATTGGCATGTTATGGGAAGGAATGTTTTCATGAAGAATGTTTATAGTACTGTGCTGAGAGCTCCTGGTGAAGCACACCTTTTGAGTGCAAAGCTTTGGGTGTATCCTCACCCAGTTAACATCCTTCATAAAACAGGCATCTGAACTGTGCCACTGAACACCCATCCAGAATATTTCCAATTGTCAAACCCTTCCAGAATGTTTCCAGTGTTGCAGTGTGTGTGGGAACAGTATGAGATGGCATGACATGATGCATTCAGTGGGTTTAAATCTTCATCTGTGCCCTCTGAGGCTTCTGGCACTCACAGTTTCTTGTCCAGGAAGGTTTAAATTTGTTCTGCCCTTTTCATAGGCTCCTGTCATGGAGCAAGGTGTGCTCTGGCCATGTCCCCTCCTTGCATGGATCTCAGACCAGGACCTGGGAGCAGGACTTGTCCTTATGCAAAATTCTCTTCAGAAAATGTATGCTTCCTGAACAGCTTTTTCAGGATTTAGGGATCATATAAATGTCGTAGCTGACGAGAAGATGGATTTCTCTGTTTCTGCAAAACCTGCAATTGGGCCATGAGCTAAGAGAGAAAAAATAACGAAAGCAGTCTAAAATAACAACCAAAATATTTGCATTCTGTATTTGCATTTCTTATGTCTTTCATGATGCAACTTTGGGACTTTTTTGGGGAATGGGAGCTGGAAGGTTTTTTAGTTAGTAGCACTCTTGATTTAATCCCAAGTCAATAGTAAGATTAGCCTGTTTTTTTTCTTCCAGCCTCTTTCACTGACTGTGAAAGCTGTGCAGCATTTTAGAATGTGTCTTTCTCCTTATTTTTCCAAGCCTAGCCTGAGGTTATTAATGTTTCTATGGAGGGACTTACACTATGAAATATCTGTAAGGGGTTCTTTTTCTGATTGAGAATGAGAGTTCCCAGGAAAATACTAATAATTACTAACACAATGGCTGTGTGTGATTACTTACAAATTTGTTTTGGTATGTTTTAGCCTTGTTTTTCCCAAAAACCTCTCTCCCCACAAGGAATACTTTTTCCAGTACATTGTATACTCGCTGATGGGGTCGGTTTGGGGGAAGCATGAACTGTCCTGCTCCCTGTTCAGTGGTAACCTCGGGCATTTGGGGCACTGTGATGTGTTTGTTCAACCAGACGTGTGCTACTGCATTATTTCTGAGTTTGTTGGTTTTTTTAAGGTATGTGAGAGTGAGAGTCTTTTAACGTCCCCCATGTTCCATAACAATCCGATAATCACTGCCCTTTTCCTTTCTTTGCCTCTTTTGCTGTTCCTAGTTTGAGCTGGTGTCCCTCAGGCGTACAGTACATTGCCATGGGTCCTGACTTTACTTGTAGAAGGTATGGTATGAATAAATGTGCAGCAGCACAGGAGCTCTGCAGACACCCTGTTGTCAGCTTCTCGTGCATCGCCTCCTCCACCGCTGCTCTGGCTGAAGCGTGCACGTGTTTGTTTGCTTGGTCTGCTTTTTCAGCAATTACTCTTGGGAGTGGATCCTCAGAGCTGGGCTGCAGGTGGAGGTGGTGGCTGCTTTCCACTGGCCTCTGGCAGTAAGGAAGCTGCACTGTTGGGTTGAGCTGCTCTGTTCTGTGATGACTTCAAGCCGTGTTTTTTTTCCGCAGCAGTGATCAGAATGATAATTGTGAAAGCCAAGGAATCAAACCAAGATTAAATATGATTCAGCACTTCTCTGTACCAGATCAGTCTCATAAAGGATTTAAGTTCACACAGACTTGCTCTCTGTAAATTGAAAGACCTAGGCTTTTCTTCAAGGAGACTAATCGTGTAAAACCCTCCCTGAAAAAAACAATCTGATCACCACAGATGAAAATTTCCCAGGCTCTTAAAGTTTGCATCTTCTGTAGAAAGTCCCAGCACTGAGATTGGTGTTTGCATGTCACTTCTTTACCCAATATTGTTTGGAAGCCAGTCCCCCAGATTTCGTGGCTGTATAGCTTTACTCTAGCAGTTTTTGGTGGTTATGAGTAGAGCTATTAAAACTCTTTTTCTGAAGAGTAAATATTGAGAAGGAAGCCTGCTCTTCATGCACAGCTAATTATGTTTGGTGTATATATGCCAATCAGCAAAATTTAGATCAGTATCACTGATAACTATTTTATGGGCAAATATTTGCAGGTTTTAGCTAGTTTTGTCACAAGTACATGATTTTTTTTTTCCTCTACTGTGTAGCATTGTTGTTGCCACCTTGGAAGGTAAAAAAGAGATATTCTTCTGTCCTAGATAATCAGTAGAAATGGGACTGATTTCTACCTACAGGTGTTTTAGAACAAACTTTTAAATGCCTGCTGTTGATACACATTGATGAGTCACAATCTTCCTAAAGCAGATTAAATTACAAATGCTTCAACCTGTCTTTTTTTCCTCATTAATTACCATGAAAAAGGTTTTTTAAATTACTAAATCTTATTATTCATGGTTTATTGCAGTTTTTGCTTTCAAGGTGCATATTTATGAGCCTTTTAATGCTTCTAAGGGACTGCAGAACATTAATCACTGCTATGCAAGTCTACCTGAATTTAAAGCTCCTTTGGTTGTTTAAATCATCTGTTCAGCCTGTAGTATGTTTTCTTTTTCATGTGTTTCATGTCAGCTTGTTCACCACAGACATCATGATTAGCCTCAGGTTGGGATATAAATCCAGGGTAGGGCTGGGGCTTAGTGAGTATCAAATCAAACATTGACCATGGATCTGTGCTGGTGTCCTGGGAGGGGAATCTGCAAAGCTTCACCCAGTGAACCCACACTGGCATTTCAGTGGGTTTGTTGATGCTTTGGCATGAGGAGCAAGAGGGTCAGAAGCAGAATATTAGGGCGAGATTTATTGGATTAAATAGTCCCATGTGAAACAGGATGTGTTTTGTATAGGTGTGAGGAGAGTGTCACTTGTCTATCAGCAGCTGTCTCTACAGAGTTTGGCCACATGTTTTATTTCTAACAGTTCTGCAAGCAAAAGTTTAATATTTTATTTAGCTTTGACTTATTGCCCAGCTCTGCTGGGCAAGACCTAGCTCTCTCAGTAGATGATAAAATAAAATTGATTGGGTGATGGAAACAACATTTATTGAATTTAAAAACAAAACCACAGCATGGTGTAAAAAGGAAACCAGCTTTGGCAGGATTAATGACATTATCAGTGCCAAAACTGTGTGTCAGGATTTAAAATAGATTCAGAGGATGTGGCTGCAGAGATCAGTGTTACAGCAGCTGATGTGGCTGCTGGGAGGGGTATGGTCAGGATAGGCAGCACCTGGTAGTTTGATTTGGGTGGCTTTATTCCAAAGGAGAGCCTAATAAAAAGCTATCAAAGAGAATATGTGGAAATGCCAAAATCTTTAGAAGGAGTGTTTCTGGATTTTCCTGTGCACCACTCAAAAAGAGTAAAAAAACAGTAGGAAAGGCAATTGACCAGGAGTTTCAATGGTTGTTCAAGCAACAGACAAACCTTTATGTTTCATTAGAAGCACAAAGATGTTGCTATTTGCTCTGAAGAAAAAAGGACATGCTGAGGAGTAACACCTGCCTTTGCCTGCACACTTCAGTGCCTGCTGTGTGTTTTATGTTTGCAGGTGCTCTGTGCTGAAAGACCTGGTCCCTGAGAGTTTGGCAGCACCTGACCTCTGTGCTTTTCTCTTTAGTTACAGCCTAGAAGGCCTTGCTGGAGACTCTGGTGAGAACAAGAAGCCCTCTACAAACCTGGAGGCTTCTTCTCTGAGCTCCAAAGACCTCAGGAGGAGTCCACTTGCCAGCAATCAATCCCTGGTCCTGCTCACTGAGGAGCTCGAGCAAGGAGAAATCAGAGACTACAACCACCAGGTAAAGCTGTCCAGCTACTGTTGGATGTCTGGGAAATGCTACATCAACATTTTGGAAGTCATTTTCCTAAGTGACAGTCTGACAAAGGCTTATATGTACATATACATAATGTTAAAAGTCTTCCATCTTTGACATGAGACATCTCCACCTATTTTAAATTTTCTATTTCATTCTTTGGGGCAGCACAACATTTGTGTCTTCTCTTGCTTAGAGGAATGGCATTTTTGGGGAGCAAACTGCTAAGCATCAGATTTTTTTTGTCATGTTGAACCACAGTCTCATTCTGCTGTGGAGTTGGAGTCACAACAGCAATTTCCATGGCCAACACAGAGTTTTAACAATATCTGGTTTTTAATGTCTTGCAAGAAAATCAAGCACACATAGTCTCTCTGTTGCATAATTAGTTGTCTGACACTTAAAACAAAATGTTGCATTTCACCTGTGCACTGTTTCACTGTTTCAAAATGAGAGTTGCAGTAGACATGAGCCCTGAACTGGGATCTGAAACTGGGATGGTTCTGTCATTCCTGACATACTCAGTGTGGTTCTGTCCTGTTCTGCAGGTGCATCAGACGTCACAGCCACAAGGATTTAACTTCTGCTCTTCTGCTGTTTCATCTCCACTGACCAAATCCATGTCTCTAATGTCAATTAGCAAACCAGTGCTCGACAGTGAGTAATCCAGTTTTCCCTTATCCACTCTGCCATCTGTATATAATTGGGTATATATTGCTTCCTTCCCAAGGCAAAATGTGCTACTGCCCGCTCATGCTTCCTTTATTACATGAAGGACATGTGTCACTGCTGCATGGAATTGTGGGTGGAAAGGCAGAACTCATTCAGTTTAGTTTTGTTCTTCCCAGTGTATTCCTACTATTTTCTTTCTGTTAGGTTTCCTTTATGTGGGTTGCTTTTTTCTTTCTAAATTAGACTACTGATATGAAAACTATGATTTGCTAAGTTTTTTAATTAAAAAAAAACAGATCTAATTTTGCATCCTTTCACCTTTCAGAGTTTCTTCCTTTGATGTCAGGTAAATTCTACTTGAGATCTTTCTTCCCTGCATCTAGATTTTTTTAAAGCTGATACATGGGAACTTGAGAATTCATGTCTTGATCTCCTTGAGGAGTTTGTTGCTATTCATTCTGAGTTAAATATTTTGGAGCAGTTGGGTGTAATTTATTGAGTCTCATTCCTGGAGAAAATAATAAAAGATGATTCTATAAAATTTTCCAGTTTAGCTTAATTGAAGCGATAACAAGCACTTAATTTTGCAACTTGGCTGAATTGATTCTTTCAGCTGAAAAAGTCATTCAGAAGGCTGCAGCTGGATGTGCTTTGGATGTATTACACATGTTTTCATTTTATTAATTGCCAGCCAGAAACCCTATTGACATTTTAGCTCTTGTCAATTAGTGATGGTGTCTGATCTTTCTTATTTATTAACTGATTCTCCCTTGCAAAGCACAACAAGGTGCTTTAAGAAAAGTGTTTTATTCATGGAGGAAGCTTGCTGGAGGAAGCTCACCGGTATTGTGCTCTGTAGGAGATGGTTTTAAATTCTTCACCATGATAATTCCATGATTAATAAGGATGTGGCCTAATGGATGTGTCCCCCAGCAGCAGTAACCAAAACAGGGCAGCTCTGTCCTGTGAAGAGACCAGATCCTGCCCTGTGTGGTGGCACTGCCTCTTCCCTCCTTGGGCTGAAGGTCTTCATTGTTGTTTTTTTGAGTCAACCAATTTCTTGGCATTGCACCCAGCCTCTGACCAAACACCAAAAAACTTGGCTGGCTCCCCAGAAATGAGCTATTGGTGGCTGAGGGAGCCTGGATGGCCGAGGTTGTTAAAATGTTCTGTGGCCAGTTAAAGATGCCATGGAGTCTTGATTATCCCATCTCCTTCTAGAGCCAGCCTGGCCACCCTGGTCCCTGGAGGAAGAAGGAAAAGAAAAGATGTAGTAACCTCTCCAAAGGGGCTGTGGGCAAAGTAGCAGGGTTAGTCTTCTGCTTTGAGGCAGATGTCTGTGGGTTTGGGACACTGAATGTAAGCACTATTAACATTCCTTTAAGCTTTATTTTCTCAGTCATTAATTTGTGACATTCTTATAGGAAGGTGGTTTTTTGAAATCAGAGCATTTGAGGGGTTGATGTGAGCATCCAAAAGGAATAATCACTTGGAAAATTTAGCTCGTGGATTTTTTTTCCCAGTGCTGACACCTTCCTGACTACAGAAACTTCAGTAAATCATCCAGAGAAACTGTGGCTGCCCCATCCCTGGAAGTGTTCAAGGCCAGGTTGGATAAGGCTTGATACCTGCTCCTAGTGGAAGGTGCCCCTGCCCATGGCAGAGGGCTGGAACTGGATGAGTTTTAAGGTCCCTTCCATCCCAAACCATTCTATTATTCTGCTTCATTCTTCCCCTTTGAAAGAGGAACAGTTTTATTTGAATTGTGACCGTAGGACATGTGAAGCAGTTTGGTGCCTCTTACAAGGAGGTCTTGAGGTATAAACTCCCTTGTGTCACCTGGGTTTGATGTTCATGTTTTTCCAGCAAGACACTTAGGAGTTATGCAAGAATTATATGGAAGTGAATTCTAAGACAAATTCAGTTCTTTATTCTATTTGCATAATTTTATGGTAGATGTTAAAAAAAAAAAAAGACCCTGTGATCCCTGCAAATGTGTCTGAATGGGAAGAAAGCAACATGCTGTGCTCAAGAACTTTAAAAACTAAACCCAGATTAATAAACATATGGAGGGTTTTCTATTATTTTACTGTTTATTGTCATATGTGCTGAGGCAGGAGCAATTTCCAGGACCGAGTTCCTAGCCCACACTCCATCTGATGTGTCAGATGTTCCAAGAGCTGATGTGGCCATTCACAATGTTAATCCTTCAGCATTTTATAGAGGGAGGTCACAAGAGCTGTTGGCTGGAGTGCTCGGAAGAATGCTTTTAGGGTTGGAATAGCAAATTTCCAGTGTGGAGCACTGTTAAAAAGCCAGGAATTGCTATAAATAAAACCACTGAAATGGAAGTTGAACTGTGCTGGCAAAGGTGGTTCAATTTGCAATAAAGTATTATTGTTCATCTTGACTTTTAGTCTAAATAGACAGTAGACTACAGAAGAAAAAGTAATGTTGCTTAATTGTATTCTTCAGGCCTGGAACACTAGAACAACTCCTTCAAAAGGCAGTCTAAACAAAACTAATGCATGGGTCTTCCTAAGAATTCTTCAGTTTAAATGCCTTTATTGTGCATATTTTAGTCAAATTGCTTGTAGACAATTGGCATTTGTGACTAATGGCTGGAGGAAGTGTTATGGGGAGTTTGTTCTGCATTGCTTTTGTAGCATTGGCTATTCCTTGGACAGTGTTTTTATGTTCTGGATTCAGTTTTGATGTATGATACCAGCTGTGCAAAAAAACCTCATTGTGTGTGGCTGACAGGACATGTTTTAGTAAAAGAGAGAAATAATTGCTTTGTCTTTCTCTTGGAAGATTAGTACTGATAAAGTGTTTAGCCTGTTTTCCCTGTTCTGCAAGTGAATTGATGTATCCATGGAATGACTTAAAAGTACCTGAATGCCTGTGCTGAAGATGTTTAATGTGGGTGCTTAAGTAGGACCCTTGGGTCAGACCTGTCCCAGGGGCAGGGGTTCCTCAGCCCTGTCCCAGTCACCTTTCCTGAGGACACACAGATGTACCTTGTGAGCAGTGGGTGTCCAGCAACCAGCTCACAGCTCAGAGGTTTCCACCTGTGCTTGTATGATGAAAAGTTTTGGGAAATAGGGCCTTTGGGAATCCAGTTTTAGTCAAGAATGGCTAGCTGGCTCCTAATTCTCTTTTCAGAGACCATGTGCTTACAAAGAATTGTTGGGAAGCTACTGCTCTGCAAGGACTGCTCTTAAAAATAAATTATGGGATATTTGATATCGCAGATTTATTGCTGAGTTTGACACTATGTTTGGTAGGCACAAGGAGAAGAGGGTGTAAGTGGGGCTTTTCTCATGTTTAGGTAGTTTCTTTAAAATAAGAACTTACACATTTTAGAAGAAGGCAGAAGAAATGCTTGGGGTTTTTTGTTTAATTTTGGAGGAAGAGAAGGGAAGTTTAAGTATCTCCATTTTAATGCTAGAAATTTTGAAGGGCATAGCATCATCAACGTTGATTTTTTTAGACATAGAAATGGCAAGACCTCCCCCAGCTAGATAAAGTCAACATGTCAAATAAATTGTCCTTGCTGATATTTGGTAGCTCTGCTGTATCATTTAGATGCAGAGAGCACCTTCAAACAGATATCTTGAGTTGTTCTAGTTTGACTCCATGACAGTTCTTTCAGTGAACCTGATGCTCTTTGTCCAGAGATCCATTTTGCTGTTGGTGTTCTGTTTGGAAAGATACCTGCCTATAGTTCTTCACTAAGAGGTCCTTAAAAAAAATGTCAGCAAAAATAGAGAAAGACTGGAGCCTTGAGCTGTGCATGCAGTGAGACCTGTACCCTCTGAAACTTGCACCCTCTGGAATTTACACATTCTCAGTTCTTTGTTTCTTGTGCCTTTCTGGAGCCAGCAGCTTGGCAAATGTAGGAAGAATGTCTTCCTCTAAATATAGCCCTGAAATGCTTTTTACATTTGCTGCAGTTTNGTTTGCTTTGGCTGCTTTCCTCTCCTTTTTATTATTAAATGCATTTTCAAGCATGCTCTAATGTCTGCTGTTAACCCACTTCTCAGCCCAGGGCCGGACTCGACCTTCAAGACGAATCTCCTTCTCCTTCAGCATCTCTCCACTCATTCCTAAGTCTAAAACTCTCTTTTCTATTGGCTCTTCTTCCAGTGATGAGGAG